>JAACNH010000662.1:42500-137500 GCA_019447015.1 Hymenochirus boettgeri
ATTATCTATCTCTGCTATCTATATTCTATATTATCTACTATCTCTCTCTCTCTCTCTCTGCTATCTCTCTCTGCTATCTATCTCTCTCTGCTATATCTTACTCTCTGCTATTATCTCTCTCTCTGCTATCTCTCTCTCTGCTATCTTCTCTTCTGCTATCTCTCTCTCTGCTATCTATCTCTCTATGCTATCTATCTCGCTATGCTATCTATCTCCTATGCTATCTATCTCTCTATGCTATCTCTCTCCTATGCTCTCTCTCTCTCTGCTATCTATCTCTCTTGCATTCTATCTCTTTCTGTCTGTCTATCTATCTCTTCTATCTGTATATTCTGCTATCTCTGCTATCTATCTATCTGCTATCTTATCTATCTGAGATCTATCTCTCTCTCGCTATCTATCTCTCTATCTTCTATCTCTCTCTTCATCTTCTGCATCTATCTTCTTGCTTATCTCTCTCTGCTATCTATCTCTCTCTGCTATCTATCTCGCTATCTATCTCTCTATCTATCTCTCATCTATTATCTTGCTACATCATCTATCTCTCTATCTCTCTCTGTATCTATCTATCTGATATTTATCTCTCTCTGCTATCTATTTCTCATGTATCTATCTATCTATGCTATCACTATATTTGTATCTATCTATATGAATCTATTTATCTCTGTATCTATCTATCATCTCTGCTATCTATCTCTTCTATCTCTATCTATCTATCTACTGCTATTATCTATCTATCTCTGCTATTCTATCTATTGATATGTATCTCTCTCTGCTATCTCTCTCTCTGCTACATCTCTTTGCTATCTATCTCTCTTGCTGATCTATCTCTCTATCATACTATGCTATCTATCTATATTGCTATCTATCATCTATCCATCTCTTCTATCTGTCTATCTATCTGTCTATCTATCTCTATATCTATACTATCTATCTATCTATCTATCTATCATATCTATCTATCTATCTATCTATCGATCTATCTATCTATCTCTCTATACTATCTATCTATCTATCTATCTCATCTATCTACTATCTATCTATTAATACTATCGTTTACCATTTTCCTAACTTATACCAAGCAGCCCAAGAAAGCCAGTTTGTTGTTTTGTACCCTTCCCTTGTGAATTTAATGTTTGGTCCACTGCATTAATGTGTTCTGTGAAAGCTTGTACTTCCTTCTGGTGGATTTTAACCCAGGTGTCATCAACATATCTGAACCAGTGGCTGGGTGCTATGCCCTTAAAGGTATTAAGCGCCTGTGTTAATACCTTTAAGGGCACAAAACATTAAATTCACAAGGGAAGAGGTACAAAAACAACAAACTGGCTTTCTTGGACTGCTTGGTAGAAGTTAAGGAAAATGGTAAATGGAAGTAGAGGTTTACAGAAAACCAACACACACAGATCAGTATTGATGTTTGACCCCACCACCCTTTAGATCACAAGCTGGGGTCATCAGAACCCTGCAACACAGAGGCCGAGAACATCCCCACTAGCACAGAGGCGAAGGCTAAAGAAATGACACATCTCAGAGGAGCCCTTAAAACTTGTGGATATCCAGACTGGGCCTTTGTCAAAAGAAGTAAAAGGAAAGAAAAGAACACGAATACCAACAGTGGAGGGGAAAAGCAAGACAGGAGGAAGAAACATGGTCATCCCATATGTAGCAGGGGTCTCAGAGAATTAAGAAGAATTTTCAAAAAACATCGTATCCTGTCTGCTTTAAACCAAACAACACACTGAGGCAGCAATTGGTACATCCGAAAGACCCAATACCAAAACACAAGAAAAGCGACATCATATAGCAGTGCAGTGCAGGTGAAGAAGATGCTTGATTTGTATGTGGGGGAAACCAACAGCAACTGCATCAACGTATGGCCAGCACAGAAGAGCCAATTCCTCGGGTCAGGACTCAGCCGTTGTATCTGCATCTTAAGGATAAAGGACATACCTTTGAAGATTGTAATGTTAACATACTGGCGAGGAACGTGCTGGTTCAAGAGAAGGTGTTAAGGAGGCCATTTATGTGAAAAAAAGAAACCAAGCCTAAATAGAGGTGGGGGGGTTCGACACCAACTGTCTGCCATGTACAATGCTGTTTAACACCTTACTCTGGGCGTTCCTAAACCTCTAGCCACTATCAATCACACCCTTAACACCTGGCTGTGATATGTAATTGGGATTCCAGGGTACTAATTGCACAGATTCTTGTACAAGTCATTCTGAATTGAGGAAAGCCAGGTAGTATGACTAGCGAAACGTCTTCAAGAACTACATTTCAAGTCCAGTTGATCTAATTGAATACAACAGATATACCATGACCTGGATGAATGAGAACCTTCACAAGCGTTAAAAGCAGCTCTTCAGAATATCAACTGGGATAATGTACTATCCAGGTAAAGGTACTGAACAGAAGTGGACTGTTGTTCAAGGGAATTTTAAGCCAGTTCACATCTAAATTTATATCCTTGGGAAATAAATATTAAATATTTTTTTTCCTCTGTATACATATATAGAAGATCCAAGTACAGATATCATAGAGTATAGTTGCAATAATGGTATAAAAGATGCAAGTGCCCTTTGGTTAAGCGAGGATGGTTTACAGAAAGAAACTAAATAAGGTTAATATTAGTAAAATCCTGGACCAGATAAAATACATCCTCGGGTACTGAGGGAGCTAAGTTCAGTTTTATCTAGGGCCATTGTTTCTTATTTTTGCAGATTCCTCATGTCCGGTGTGGGCCTCTGGATTGGAAAAAGGCTGTTATTCCAATATTCAAAAAGGGTAGTCGTTCACAGCCGCGGAATTACAGGCCTGTTAAGTTTAACTCAGTGGTGGGGAAGATCCTGGAAAGTTTAATAAGGGAACATGTTCTAGACTATGTTTCAAGGACTGAATTAAAGTAGTAACCAGCATGGATTAGGAGGAATAGATCTTGTCAAACTAACTGCTTGGCTTTTATGAGAGAAGTAGTAAGTAGAAATTTAGACTCTGGTATAGCAGTAGAGTAGTTTACTTGGAATTTGCAAAGGCTTTTGATACAGTCCCCCATAGGCGACTAATGTATAAGCTAAGGTCGTTGGCTCTGGGGAGTCACATTTGTACATGGATAGAAAAATTGGTTAATGAATAGGATGCAGAGAGTAGTTGTAATGGGGCTTCATCCTTAAGAACTAAAGTGCTAAGTGGGGCCACAGGGTTCTGTGTTGGGGCCGCTTCTATTAATCTATTATTAATGATTTGGAAGGGGTGATTGTCAGCAAGGTTTCTGGTTTCTGACGACACAAAATTTTGTCGACCATTAAAAACTTCAGAGGATGTGCAATAATTGCAGAGGGATCTAGATAGATTGTCACATTGGGTTGCTAAGTGGCAGATGAGATTCAATGTTGAAAATGTAAGGTGATGCATTTGGACTTAAAAATCCTTGCGCTGCTTATACTTTAAATGGCTCTGTGTTAAGTGAATCCCGTTGGAAAGGGATCTTGGAGTTTTGGTGGATAAGAAACTTAAAGGTAGCAAGCAATGCCAGGTGGCAACAGCCAGAGCCAGCATGGTATTGTCTTGTTATAAAGAGAGGTATGGATTCAAGGGAGGAAAATGTTATTCTCCCTCTTTCAAAAGCATTGGTAAGGCTCATTTGGAATACGCAGTGCAATTTTGAATCCTGTGTACAAAAAGGACATCTTTGAAATGGAAAGGGTTCAGAGAAGGGCAACTAAATAATAAGGGAATTGGGGGAACTTGAATATGAAGAGAGACTGGAAAAGTTACAATATTGTACGCTGGAGAAGGGGGGATATGATTACTGTGTATAAATACATTAACGGGGCATACAATAAACTATCTGGGGCATTGTTCAACATAGAAAATGTCAGAGGACACATGGACATCCCTTAAGACTTGAAGAAAAAAGGTTGAGGCTTTGGAAAGGGTTTTTCACTGTGAGATATAGATACACTAGATACCCAGATATAGGTCTGGGTATTGTGATGTATATAGGTCTGGGTATCTAGTGTGTCCGATCTGAAATAATATCTGTCTCACCTACGGCTTTCACTCCACCAAATCCATATATAACAATAATTGCAGGTGAAACACACAAAGACACAGGTCTGTAGCTGGAAATATTGCAAGTTATTGCAAACATGCGTGTTACATGTTTCAGACCACTCAAGCACTTGAGCTAGGACAAGTGGGTCAGGAACATGCAACACGCATGTTTGGCTATAAACCTGCGTTATTCACAGCTACAGACCTGTGTCTTTGTATGTTTCACCTACAATATATTTTGTAAGTGTTAAAAACTTGCGATACCATGGGGTTTCATTACTGTACACCGTGGCCTTAGTATACCATGTAAGGCTAATGCCACACTACAACAACCAAATCGTGATCTCGTGCGTTTTGCATTTGTGCATGCGTTTTGGGATGTGATTTTGCCGTTTTCCGTATGAAAACACATGCGTAATGCACCAAAAATGGTGAATGCTGTGCATTATCAAAACTCCAAACAGACGCGCAATCGTAGTGTGCATCGGAAATCGTGGGAATTTACATGTTCCCGCAATTTCCATTTTAGTGAAAATTGCGAGCGCAAAACGTGCAAGCAAACGCACACAAACGTGTTAGTTGGCCTAGCCCTAATAAACACCATAGTGAAATTCTAGGGCGTCGTAGATTTATGTGGCTATCGTACATTTACAAGATTTAAGATAGTGATTGGATAGTGGCTAAGAGGTGTTATAGGAATGCCCAGAGTAAGGTGTTAAAACAGCATTGTACATGGCAAACAGGCTGTTTTAACACCTTACTCTGGGCATCCTATAAACACCTCTAGCCACTATCCAATCACACCTAACACCGGCTGTGATATGCATTGGGATTTTTCCAGGTACATAATTGCCACAGATTTTGTACACGTCATTCTGAATTGAGAAAGCCAGTCGGATGACTAGCGAAACGTCTTCAAGAATTAAACTTCAAGTCCAGTTGATCTAATGAATACAACAGATATACCAATGACTGGATGAATGAGAACCTTCACAAGCTGCTTTATATAGACACCCACCATATCAATGCTGAAATCCGGGACCCCCATCATTGTTACAGCCAGCCCTCCAGTCCCACAAATCACCCAGTGTTACAGCCCCCCAGTCCACAAATCACCCAGTGTTACAGCCAGCCCTCCAGTTCACAAATCATCCAGTGTTTACAGCCAGCCCTCCAATTCACAATCACCAGTGTTACAGCCAGCCCTCCAGTTCACAAATCATCCAGTGGTACAGCCAGCCCTCCAATTCACTAATCACCCAGTGTTACAGCCAACCCTCTAGTTCAAAAATCACCCAGTGTTACAGCCAGCCCTCCAGTTCACAAAATCATCCAGTGTTACAGACAGCCTCCAATTCACTAATCACCCAGTGTTACAGCCAGCCCTCCAGTTCACTAATCACCCAGTGTTACAGCCAGCCCTCCAGTGCACAAATCACCCAGTGTTACAGGACAGCCTCCAGTGCACAAATCTCCCGTGTTACAGCCAGCCCTCCAGCCATCTTACCTTGAACATTACCTCCGTGATCCCAAGATGCAATATGCGATTACGTCCATTATAGCATTGGGGGATCCTGGCAAGGGGACATGTTCCTCGATTCCTAAATCCTAATACAGTACACATTAAAAGAGGAGATTCAATAAAAGGTCTATCGTTTAAATGGTGCTAATTTTGCCCCAACCATCAGATCTTATTTAAAATTTGAAAGCTAACATCTGATTGGTTGGGGCAAAATAGCACCATTTAAATGATAAGACCTTTATTGAACAACCCTGTAAGTTTTGTACTACAATGTAGTGAAAATAAATTACTTGGTATTGTATGATATTGATGCGCTTTACTAGAAATAGTGCCATGCTAACCCTATATTACATGGGGTTTGCATTGGTTTAGACTTATTTTAGGGATATTGAACATCCATGAAAGTACTTCCAGCCTCAGGCTGACAAAGGCCAAAGGGCAAACATTCAGGGAGATTCATAAAAGTTTCTTATCGTTTAAAATGGTGCTAATTTTGCCCCAACCAATCAGATGGTATTAACATTTAAAAGATAACATCTGATTGGTTGGGGCATAATTAGCACCATTTTTTTGGTCTTCAATATTTTTTATTTGTTTTCTGAATTTTGCAATTTACAATATAATCGTGCTTTTATAAAATACAAAATAAAATAATATTTATATATGTATGATACCATTTCTTATATCTGTCCGAGTTAAAGCATAAAAGAAAGAAAAAAAAAAATGCAAATAATATAAACCCTTTTAATCACCATATAATATTCTTATATTATGGAATTGAAACAGACATATAAACAGATGTATTTGAGTCTAAAGTTAACTCCAGTCAACTCTTTTCCTAGAAATCAATAGACTGTCTGTTTCTAGGATTAGAGATCTATATAAATCGTGCTCGTTCCATGTTGCCCCGTATCACCGTCCGCTCTGCGTTTTCCCAACAGACATGCGCCACTGTGTATTTGGCCTCCGGCCTCGTCCACTGACCCCCACACCTCCTTCCGCACAACCGCTTAGGTTCCGATCATCTTGCGTTCTCAATATCCATATATCCATGTTTTGGTCCATGTGTTCATATCATTTTTGCATATGAGCCGTGAGTTCGTGTCATGCATCCACCAGACTCTTTCGATTATTTCGAACTCGTGATAGTGGAACCCTTCCATGTTTTTGCTATAATGGTCCTTGTTACTCCACAAATATTTTAATCAATTACAGGTGTTATTTGTTATAGCCGTGTGGGGAAGATATAAAGAGAGCGGAGTTGGGGGATAGATGGAAGGGCTCTCCCAACACATCCATTATGATTTGCTCAGTCTTTCCCACACTTGTTGGACTTCAGTACAAGACCACAGCAGTGCAACTGACCAGCTGGGATCCCAAATCCTCGTGAAACATAAATCTGGGATTGAGGGTTTATTTTGTTGTAGGAAGGCTGGGGTGGTGTACCAATCGTACATAATTTTGTAGCTTCATAGCATCAGTCCACTGCTTGTCTTCTAGGGCGATCTCAAATCTTGTTCCCACTTTTGTAGTGGGGGAAACTGTTGGTCATAACATATCTTATATAGCACTGATAATGTCCTCTTTGTATGATTGATTCGTGCTTAAAAGTGCGATAATGTTTAATGTTGATTAGGGCTTTTTTGCAAGATGTTCTAGCGTAAGAAAGGATTCTCGTGTATGAGAAAACCATGTTGGGGGGGTATTTTAAATTTGCTTGGGCTTGCGGGCCAACTCAGTAGAGAGCCACCTGCTTAAATATATCCGATATTCTACGGATCTGCTCACCGTCCATTGTGTGTCCTCTATAATTTGTTTACTCCTCCAAAATAGGGAGTATGAAATAATGGCATGGTACTTGTTGGGTGTGGGATGGTATGAGATTGTATTTTGAGTTGCATCGATCCCAAATTTAAGAGATGGTTTTATGATGAATCCCTAGGGGGAGAAATAATTTTCTGTCTCTGGGTTTTACCTAGAGGATCGAATAGGAGTGTAAGGGGAGGAAGAGGATGGTATTTTCTAGATCTACCAATTTTGTTTTATTCGCCCCTGAGTCCATTGGAGAATTTGAAGTATGCCTGTATCGAGGGTAGAGCAAAACCACCTTTGTCTTTATGTCTTGTTAGTATATTACATTTTATTCTTGGTCTTTTTCTGCCAGATAAATTTCTAAATAAATTTTGTAATTTTGAGGAATCTGAGGTTTTGAATATTAAGGGCAGAGCTCTAAATAGATGAGGAGTTTTGGCATTATAGTGTCATTTTGATTGCAGTTATGACAGCCGATAAGTGATAGAGGGTATGAGTTCCACTCTTTCAGAAGATTGGATATAGGGTTATCATTTTAGAATAATTATGTGAGTAAAGAGTATGAGGATTGGATGATAATGCTACTCCTAGATACTTGAATGAATCAATAGACCATCTGAATTAAATTTGGTGCACAATGAGGTTTTGTGTTCGGCATGTATATGGATGCCATATGCTTGTGATTATTGTGGGTTAATTTTAAATCCTGGAGAATCTCCCAAAATGTCCAAATCTTTATACAATTCAGTGATAGATCCATCGGATTAGTAATATAGATAAGAGTGTTGTCTGCATATAGGGACACCTTTGTTTCTATATGATTCATAGGTATGCCAGATATTTTGGATTACTTCTTACTGGGAGGCAAGGGGTTCGATACATAGTGCAAATAGTAATGGGGATAGGGGGCATCCTTGTCTGGTACCGTTTGTCGTCTATATTTGTAAAGCGTATCCCATATTTTTCACTATAGCTTTTGGTGTTAGTTATAAAGTGAAAATTGCGTCTGTGAATGCATCCGGAAGGCCAAAGTGATATAGTACTCTACGGAGGTATGGCCATTCTACTCTATCAAACGCCTTCTCCACGTCTAATGATAATAAGATTGAAGGCGTTTATTAGAAAGTGAAGACTGCATTATATCAGTGACTGTTTAATGTTGTCTGTGGGTTGCGGCTGTGATGATAAAGCCAGTTGTTTCATATTGGAAATCCGTGGTAAAGGGGGTTTTAGTCTGTTTGGCAGGATTTTGGCAATAATTTAAACATCTGTGTTGATGAGTGATATAGGTCTGTAGTTTTTGGTCTGGTGTGTGTGTCCCTGTCTGGTTTGGGTGTATGACAATAATATGGGCGTCAGCATCTCCTAGGGAAAATTCTGTTAAAACTTTATTGAGTAAATTAGTAAATGTGGGCTTTAAAATTCTTTGAACTTATTGTAGTATTCTGTGGTAAAGCCGTCTAGGCCGGAGCTTTTCTAGTTTTAGTATCTTTAAGTGTGATATCTAATTCTTCTAAGGTGATAGGTGCAACCAGTAAGTGCTTGTGTCTAGATATGGGGAGGGATAGTCTATCTAGGAAGGTGTCCAATTGTTTTTGAAATTCGAGTTTTGGTGATTGGTATTGGTGGAGTACAGTTGTTGGTAATAATTAGCAAAACTTTGTGTGTATCCACTGCGGATCATATTGTAATTTTCCTTGTTCTCTTTTAAAGGGGGAACCTATTGGCTGTCATTTTTTGTTTAAGTTTTTAGCTAACATTGAGTGGGTTATTAGCTTTATGATAAATTTTTGGTTAGAAAGTTTAGGGCTTTTCGGCCTTAGTAGAAATTATTTGTCCTAGATTCTTTATACTTTTCTGCTAATTTATAAGTTGAGTCTTGCCATTTCTTGCTAAGTTTTATTATCTGTTTGTTTTATGAGGCTTAAGAGTTCCATTTTCTTGCTTCTTCTTGTCTTTTAATCTTAGCAGCTAGCTGTATAGATTTGCCTGAATTACTGCTTTGTAGGCGGTCCATAATATGGCTGAGTTGGTTTCTGGGTGTTTGTTTCTTGGAAGTATAGATCTATGGTTTGTTGAGTCGTCTGATGAGGGGCTTTGAAGAAGAATTAACGATTCATTGAGGGCATGTTGGGGGGGTCTGGGTTGGATCAGGTTTTTTAGTGATATTGAAACATATGCGTGGTCAGACCACAATATTCTGAATATATGAGTTATGTACGGCAGATAGGAGTTGAGGGGCGACTAATATGTAATCAATTCTCTTGAAAATTTGTGAACATGGGAAATAGAAGGTGAATTCCTTTTTATATGGGTTAGTAAGTCGCCATGTGTCCACAATGTTGTTATTTTTCAAAAAAGAGGGATATTTTGCTTGGAGGAGGGTGTGTGTTGAGGTTTCTGTCTAGAGGACTTATCCAAGGTGTGATGAATTGTGGTGTTGAAGTCCCCTCCCATGATTATATACTTGTAGCATGTAAACACTATTTTGCGACCGAGATCTGAAAAACTGTTTTTTGTGTTGGGGACATATACGTTTATTAATGAGATTTTGGATTTCTATATACAGCCATTAAGAATAATATATCGGCCCTGAGGGTCTCGGAAGACTGACTCTCCACAAATCCAATCTGTTTTTTAATAAGGATCACCACCCAGCCTTTCAGAGTCCGAGGATGCAAAATAGGTGTGGGAAAAATGTGGGCCCGTATGGGTTCTTTATTTTTTTGAAGGGATTCCTGAAGAAATAAAATATCCGGGTGTTTCTTTTTGTAGATTGTATTGCCATTTTACGCTTTGGGGTGCATTTAGACCTTTAACATTATGTGAGATTAAAACAATTTCGTTAGTCATGGTGGGGCCCGACAACAAAGTTTCTTATCACAGCTACATGATACTTTACCAGTGGTATGAGATGTGATCGGGTCTTTGTGGGGGAAATCTTACGTAAATATGGAGCGTGGGGGAGCCGGGGACGTAGCTAAAGACCATCTGTGAAACAAGAGCAACAGGAGAGAATATTAGAAATAAATTCAAAGACAGCCATGTTAATCTGTTGATGGAGGGAGTGCAATAAACAGAGTATTCAAATATAACACAAAAACTATTACAATGCTAGGTAAAGCCGAAAAAGCCACTGTCATATTTCGGTTGTCCATCGGTTTGTAGTAGGATCCATGGAAGGAACTGTTCTTTGTAAGGGGGTTAAGAGGTAGAATGTTCCCGATAGTCTCATATTTTTGAGTGGGGTAATATTTTGGCTCAATTAAAGATAGGGGAGAGTTCCTGAATAATGACATTCCTGTGTCCTTAGTTAACGGGGGGGTCAGGTCTGGTTGTTGTAGGTCCGCTCCAAGAATTCTCTTGTGACTTAGTCGCATCTTGCGGCCTTATCACGGCTTGTAGTTGGGTTCTGGGTGGGCTTTTTGGTTTAACGGGGGCATCGTGTCTCTGGCTCCGATGCAATAGATATGAGTTTGGCTCATGCCAGTCACGTGTCCTTAGGGATCAGTGAGGGTTGGGTGGGGCCGTGGCAAAGTGGTGATTGTCTTGTCCCTCGGTTTTACATCCTTTCCTGAGACTTAAAATCACACAGGGTTATGGGATTATTGGGTTATGGGATACACATAGATGGGTATGGGTGTAAATGAGGCATTAGTATAGGGTATCTCGCTAATTTGTGTGAGATTCTTGGAGTTGGTATCACTCCACTCCAGGGATATGAAATTTAGGACATAGTTGGGACTTTATTGTTGTCACACATTGTCTATTATAGCCCTATCGGGCGATACTTTCGGTGTGTAGGAATGACAGGGTGGGATATTCAGGCCTGGTTGTTGAGGGTCCGCTCGGGGATTTCCTTTGTAGTTTGGCCGTAACCTGTGACCATATCGCAACTGGTGGTTGGGTTCTGGGTGGGCTTTCTGGCTTGCGGGTGTTCTCTGCCTCGTAGGCCCAGTCTGGTAAGTAAGGCCTCACCTTCTTCTGGAGAGGCTATTGATAATAGTCGTCCGTTATGAGTAACCGAGAGCCTGAATGGGTACCCCATCTAGATTTGGTATTATTTCTAGTTATTATCTCTGTGATCAGTCGATTATCTCGTCTTCTCGCTATGGTGAATGGTGGAGAGATGTTGAATAATTTTTTACTAGCCTCCTAAAAGACTAGCTGGTTCACATTGCGGGTTGCCGACATGATTGCCTCCTTGGTTTAAAAAAATGTAGTTTACATAATGCCCCTGGGTGGGTCATCTTTCCGAGGTTTGGGCCTTAGAGCCCTGTGTGCTCGTCCCCAATAGAGATCTAAGTGTGTGGTCCTCCGGAAGGATATGGTGTGAAACAGCTGCATGAGGTATGTGTCCAGATCCGGGTTTCCTCGGGACTCCCCGGATTCTGATATTACCTGCAGTTCCTGTTTCTCAAAATCTTCTGCTGATCTCTTATAAGATATATATCCCTTCGAATTTCCGCCAGCTCGGTTTCCACCTGTTGGCAAATGTAGAGACTTGGTCGGAAGAGGTCTCGAGGGCTGCAACCCTCTCTCCAGGGAGGCAATCTCCAATTTGACCTCTCGGATATTGAGATTGAGAGGCTTGTATCAGTCTTTCGATGCTAGATTGTAGCTTTAGGTCCTTTTTGGTGCAGAGGGCTGTGTCTCTGGGATCATCAGACTGGCCGGCTCCATCTTAGGATCCTCGTGGAGTGGTTGGCAGGAAAATTCCCATCAGGTCAGATTTTGCCCCTGTTTGTTTTTTAGGTGGCATGTTGTTGTAGGGGGTATTAAGGAAGGCAAAAGGTGGTTTTAGGAGTCCCTTAGTCGTCCAAGATGTATTAGGATTGCTGTAACACGCTGTAGGGGGAGGAGACCCATCGAGGTGCGAACTGCTCACATTACTCAGAACAACTCTGCCCCCCCCAAATTAGCACCATTTTAAACGATAAGAACTTTTATGTATAAACCCCATGTGTGTTATTGGCTGTGTCTGGGCATAATAAAGTTGGAGAACCCCATTGAAATAGACTGAAGGCTGGGAAGTACTGTAGTGTATTATTTATCATATACATTTACAAAGCTCTAGAATGGCTCCAACATTCAATCCAAATCAGACCTCAGCCCTGGTCATCCAATCGAACACAGGACTGTTCCTTTTTATTCTTCAAATATTTTTTTTTTACCCCGATAACACATTTAACCCCAGATCTATGAGAAAGGTATTATGGGTATTATAGGAAGCGAGACCACCAAGGTAAAAAGCTGTGACCGAATTATGTCATAAAATATAAATGTGTTTTATTCAACAGCTACACCATATTTGAAGAACCTTCAACATTATTCCACAGAAGGACTTCCCAGAACGTTCAATGACTATGGAGAATATGAACTAATTACGGAATTTAATCAACCACAAATATAAGAAATTTTTCTTTATTTACGCATATAATTATTCTGTAGATTATTACCGCATGGGACCATCACACCCTGGGCTCCGTAGACCAACAGTTAGATCTCCTCCCCTTTAATAACATGGAGAAAAACAGCACAAAAGTAAATAGACTTTGTAAATAATTAGTGTTATTGTATTTGATAGGAACGGTAACTACATAATTCTATTATACAGAAATGGTGTTCATTTACAGCCTGGGTAACTACAGACTGTAAGTGTTAACATCAGTGGGGAAGATAATGGAAACTTTGTTACGGACAGTAACAAATATGAATTAGCTTTATAGTGTCAGTAAATAGGGCCTTGTCTATCCAGAGTGCTCTTTCTGGAGTTAAAGCCACTAAATGATTTATTATTGGATAAACGCGCTTAACCGCTTCCTTGCACCACTCTACATCGGTTATCGCTGAAGGCTCCGTGCAGCCACTGCTAACTAATTCAACTAGAAAGGGAAAGTTTAAGATAAAACTTTGAATTTGCTTGAAAGGCCGCATTGGAAGGGAATATGTGTGTTTGTAAAACTCAATAATGGCATGATGAGGATATTGGTGTTTTACTTACCCTTTAAATATCACATGAATGAATGGACAGGTCCGTAGGTGTGTGTACCTGTGTCAGGTTGGGGTTTAAAAAAAAATAACTTTTTTATTATCGGTCAAAATTTGTTTTGACTATAGTTACTTTAAGTATTGTCACAGAAATGGAGGGTAGGTCAGTAGGTGTGTGGTACCTGGGTCAGGTTGGGGTTTTAAAAAACCAAACTTGTTGATGATTAGTCAAAATTGTTTTTTTGACTATAGTTACCCCTAAAATGTCTGCCATGGAAATGGAATGGTAGGTCAGTAGGGTGTGTGTACCTGGACCAGATTGAAAGTTTAAAAAAAGCTTTTGAGATTGATCTTTTTTTACTTTAGTTACCCTTAGCATAGCTGCCCCAGTAATGGAGGGGTAGGGTCAGTAGGTGGTGTGTACCTGTGTCAGGTTGGGGGGGTTAAGAAATTTGTTGTTTGACTATTGTTATCCTTTAAACTGACAGTGTGCTTGGTATGTTTCTATAGAAATGTCCTTCTAAGCTTTATGTGCATCTCCAGCAAGGTAGCTTTTAGATAAAGCATTTTCACAAGCAGGATGGGTCTTTGATCAATAAGAGCCATGAATGATATTCCAATCTATGAACTTAAGGATCGCCTGTAAATGTAGTTAGTTCTGGAGGAGATAGTCGATTTATTGTCAATGCACTTGCAAGTATCTGGCAAAGACTAGGCAATTGTGCAGATGATGAAAGGGTTGGGAGGGGTTTTGTAGGTTGGAAAGAAACAGTTTCTGGATCAGGAGGGAGCTCTGTGCTCGGGCAGGAAAAGTCCTTCCTTATAACAGGGTCGACTTCTTTGTCGGTATATAGTTTCCTGAAGTTTTGTTTCTCTTCCTGCTATTTAACTAAAACTCGATTTTTCCTCCTTTCCTTTTCATCCCAAGGCAGCAATGAACATAGAGATATATTGCCACCGAAATCTTTAAATTCCCCTACCAATTCCAGCAATGTTTTTTCACCATATTTATTATTTTATCTCTGGTCCAGAGGGTCAGAGTTGGCTACATTGGACCATGTGTGTTGTGTCCCTGGGGAGGTCCTACCTCCTTTGCTGGCACTTCTAATGCTTGTCCCCCTGCGGTTGCAGTTGCGCACAGTGTTCTGCCCCCATTCCACACCAGCCAGGTACCTTGTCCGTCTGACATGATACCCGACACATCACTTGGCGCGCTTCAGGTTTCCGGCGACGCAGTGTGACATCATTGCCAGACGTCGGCGTCCTCCGTCTCATGTCAGGGAAGTGACGTGCGGGAATTTAAAAGGTAGGATCTCTTAGGGGAACCCCTCTGTTGTAGTGAGGAGGTTTGCTTCCCTGGTCGCATTTATTCTGTTTACTGTTGACCCTATTGTGTATTCTTGGACTGGTAGGTATGGAGAGAGAGGGGCTCAGTTATTTTAATTTGCAGGTCTGTTGCTTATGGCCTCATATTTATTTATACCAATCTGTCCTGGGAGACTGGTGCCCGCTTTGGTTGATAAGCCCCAGCATCAGCAGTAAAGCTCTCTCTCTGTTTTCTGAATTGACTTAATTTGCTGTACCTTCTCCCCCCAGCACCCAAATCTCTTTAGAAGGACAAGGTCCGCCTGAGGATCCTAACGCCCACCTTTAAGAAAAAATGCAACTACAAAATCAAGATTTTGCCCAGGATGTGAGGCTTGATTGCCAAAAGGATACACGGATAAGCTCTGGGTTACTTGTGCTGGGAAATTAAAGGAGAAGTAATCCCCTCGGTGTAAGATTTCTTCTTGTTCTTAAAAGATAATGAAGCTTCATTTCAGGTCTATATCTGTAAATTCAATTAGATCAACCAGACTTGGAAGTTTAGTTCTTTGAAGACGTTTCGTAGTCATCCGACTGGATCTCTCAAATCAGAATGACTTGTACAAGAATCTGTGGCAATATGTACCCTGGAAAATCCCAATTAGCATATCACAGCCAGGTGTTAGGGCGTGATTAGATAGTGGGTAAGAGGTGTTATAGGAACGCCCAGAGTAAGTGTTTAAAACAGCATTGTACATGGCAGACAGTTGGTGTCGAACCCCCCCACCTCTATTTGGCTTGGTTTCTTATTTTCACATACATGGCCTCCTTAACACCTCTCTTGAACCAGTACGTTCCTCGCCAATATGTTAACATACAATCTTCAAGGTATGTCCTTTATCCTTAAGATGCAGATACACGGCTGAGTCCTGACCTGAGGAATTGGTTTCTGTGCTGGGCCATACGTAGATGCAGTTGTTGTTTGGTCTCCCCCACATCAATCAGAGCATTCTTCACTGCACTGCACTGTTATATGATGTCACTTTCACTGCACTGTGTATATGATGTCGCTTTTCTTGTGATTCGTTATTGGGTCTACGGATGTACCAATTGCTGCTCAGTGTGTTGTTTCGGTATAAAGCAGACAGAGATACGGTTTTGTTATTGAAAATTCTTGTTAATTTCTCGGAGACCCCGCTACATATGGGATAACCATGTTTTCCTCCTGTCTTGCTTTTCCCCTTCACTGTTGGTATTCGTGTTCATTTCTTCCTTCTACTTCTTTTGACAAAGGCCCAGTCTGGATATCCACACGTTTTTAAGGGCTCTTCTGAGATTTCATCTTTCTTTAGCCTTTGCCTCTGTGCTAGTGGGATGTTCACAGCTCTGTGTTGCAGAATTCTTATGACACCCAGCTTGTGATCTAGGGTGGTGGGAGTCACACATCAAATACGTGATCGTGTGTGTGTTTTCTGTAAACCTCTAATTCCAGTTTACACATTTTCCTTAACTTCTACCAAGCAGTCCAAGAAAGCCAGTGTGTTGTTTTGTATTCCCTTGTAAATTTGATGTTTTGGTCTACCACATTGATGTGTTCTGTGAAAGCTTGTACTTCCTCTGGTAGATTTTAACCCAGGTGTCATCCACATATCTGAACCAGTGGCTGGGTGTATGCCCTAAAGGTATAAGCGCCTGTTTTTCTACCTCCTCCATGTAAAGGTTGGCCACAATGAGTGAAACTGGAGATCCCATAGCACATCCATGTTTTTGTATAGAACTTATCCCTGTATTTGAAATGGTGGTATTCAGGCACAAGTCCAGTAAGGAACTCACTGTCTGGGTTGGAGATCAGTTCTGCTGGTAAGAGTGTGTCTTGCCCAGCCGTTTTCTCACCATGTCAAACAGCCTCCTTGGTGGGTATACAGGTGAAGAGAGATGTCACATCATGGACACCATAGTTTCTATGCACCGAGTACTATATCTTCAATCTGACACAACTGTCTGCCATGTACAATGCTGTTTTAACACCTTACTCTGGGCGTTCCTATAACACCTCTTGGCACTATCTAATCACACCTTAAACCCTGGCTGTGATATGTAATTGGGATTTTCCAGGGTATATATTTGCCACAGACTCTGTTACAAGTCATTTGAATTGAGAAAGCCAGTCGGATGACTAGCGAAACGTTCTCAAGAACTAACATTTCAAGTCCAGTTGATCTAATTGAATACAACAGATATACCATGACCTGGGAATGGAACCTTCACATTCATTTCAGGCTAATATCTGACCCAACCAGAAGAGACTAATTCTCTCAGGATCCCAGAAAGGGAAGAAATTTGGATTCAGAGGTTTGTTGAGGATCAACTACTAGAGCAAATGGAGATAACCCTAGTAAAGAACAAGAACCTCCGGAAGAGGGGAGTGATTTGGACTAGGAAGAATTTTTTTCCTTCAGCGGAGCTAGAAAACTTTTTTAAAGTAGTTTGTGGACAACATTAGACGAGGGAAAGTCTCAAGAACCATTAAAAGGTCTTTGCTTATTTATTTTTGGTGCTGAAGAAGACATATATACCAATCCATGAGGCCATTAAGGATAGTATAACAGAGGAGTGGAGAAGCCCAGACAAAAAGTCTGCCTTCCCAGGAGATTTCTAAATCTTTTTCCCTTCAACCCAGAAGATAAGAAATAAGAATTGGGAGCTGCCACATAAAGTAGATGCTCCAGTTGCCGACTATAAAACGTACTACTCTCCTCTGGGGACACTTCATCTTTAAAAGATCCTATGGATAGAGGCGAAGGCGGGGAGGCTAGATTTAAGAAAGATTTTTTTAGCGGCAGGGGGCAGCGATCAGGTCTTTATTGCATCAGCTTCTGTAGCAAAGGCCTTAAAGATTGGCTGGGCGATCTAGAAAATAGTCTCAAAGGGAGAGATTATTATATCAAGTAGCCAAAGACCCTACCATTTATTCAGAACAGCAGACTATTTACTGTATGTGACACTTCAATGTAAACTATAAAATTGGCAACCAGAAACGGCTTCATCATCGGTTGTGAGAAGAGCTATATGGCTTAAGTCGTGGGCAGCTGCTCCCCCTCAAAGAAACAACTATGCGGATTACCTTTTGAAGGGGGTCGATGTTTGGATCAGGATTAGATCCACTATTGAGTAAGAGAGGAGAACAAAGGTGGGGGTCCTTCCACAGGACAGAAAAACATTCTGGAAAACTTTTCACTCCTTTCGTTCTCAGAGGTGGAGGAAACAGATTTTTAGGGATAGACAACCACCTTTCACGAGGAAGAGGTTGAGATCATGGAACCTTTCAAAGACCTTTTTCCCATGACGCCAGGCTGGTGGAGGGGTCGGCTAGGCAAGCCTGGACCAGAATAACATCAGACAGATGGTATTGGAAACAATAACTCTAGGTTATGCCATAGAGTTTCTTCATATCCCGAAAAAAGACCGTTTGTTATATCTCCAAATCCTCGTACACCAGAGAAGAAATTAGCTCCAAGCCATCCAAGAGGTTCAGGCAAAGGGAGTGCTTGTCTCCCCCAACAGAAAGAAGGAAAGGGGTCTATTCCCGGTATCTTAATCCCCAAACCAACGGGAAATATTGTACCATCATAGACCTCAGATACTTAAACAAATTCATAAGAAAACAACATTTCAAAATGGAAACAGTCAAGTCTACAGTCAGGACAGTACTTCCTCTAGATTACTAGCGTCCCTGGATCTTCAAGACGCCAACTACAGTCCCAATTAGACCCAGCCATCAAAAATACCTGAGAATAGCGATCCAGGATCATTTCAGATAAATAATTTTAATTCACAAGTCTTCCTTGGAATCTTGTCTGCTCCACGAGTGTTTATAAAAACCATGATTGGAATTTTCATCCTCCTCCATCAACAGGGAGTAAGCATAGTCCCTTAACCTCAATGACTGGTTGATCAGAGCAACCTCTCAGGAACTCCTCAACAAAAACATTTAGCTGACCATAGAAACCTTCAAAGGCTGGGTGGGATCATAAACTACGAAAAATCAGTTTAGTTCCTTCCCAAAACATCAAATTTCTAGGCCTTACATTCACACCGCGGGAAAACAATTTGTCTCTACCACAAGGAAAAAAAAAAGAAAAAATCAAGCCAGTAGTCGTTCTCATTCTTCAAACAAACCTATAACATTAAGTCCATATAAACCTAATAGCCTAGGTCTAGGGAAAATCTGTCACGACCGCTGTCAAACAATCCTGATAGCTCCAGCCTGGCCTCACAGACCTTGGTATGCAGATTACTCCACCTCGATCAGACAATCTTGGACCTACACAATAAGATGGAATCTGTTGATGCAGATGAATGTCCCTCATCCGAACCTCCAGGACCTCAACTTACAGCGTGGTTGCTGAAGGACGTCATGCAGTCCCTAGTTTTTCCAACATGGTTATTGAACCCTTCTGAAAAGTCGAAAAACCCATGCAGCGCCGCTCCTACCATGAGCAAGTTGAAAACACTTGTCATGGCGGCACCCATGTTAGAAATCTTAATAGGCGGCATTTCCCCCCTTTCAACAGTGGCTCCTTAACTTATTAAAGCGCCGCAAGCGCCTGTGACAGTGCCGGTCAGGTCTCGGAAGTTAGAAGCCCATTCACAGCAGCAGGCTAGCTGCAAATGCTAATTGTAAGTGCTGCGGAGAAGTCCGGAAGTGGAACCAATCAGAATCAAGCATTTTTTCAAATTGCCTCCGCTTCCCCCTGATGGCCAGCGCTCCGCTCCGCTCAAGTTACGTGAGACTGTCAGTGAGTCACGGCGCTACGCGCTCAATGCGCAGGAGGTCCGAGGTACAGTACCAGAACCTAAAGGGAAGGAGCCGGCTGCCTGTAACTGTCAGTATTTACAGAGCGGAGCAGCAGCCTGTGAGGGATCGGAGCGGATTTCTTGTGAAGTCTTGTGAGTGAGGGAGCGAGGGCATTTTATTTTTGGGGGGGAAAGAGGGGGAAGGGGGGGGGGGCTGGTGGTGCCTTTGGGAGGGGAATCTGGGCTTTGGAGCAGGGGGGCTCTACAGGGTGATATGCTACTGATGGCTGGGCTTTTATTGTGGTGGTTTTTGTGTGTGTGCTGGGGCTGGCACATAGATTTGATAGATAGAGAGAGATAGAGGAGAGATAGAGAGGAGGATAGATAGCAGAGAGAGATAGATCGAGAGAGAGATAGATAGATAGATAGATAGAAGATAGATAGAATAGATAGATAGATAGATAGATAGATAGCAGGAGATAGATAGAAGATAGATAGATAGATAGATAGATAGATAGATAGATAGATAGATAGATAGATAGATAGATAGATAGAGAGATAGATAGACAGATAGATAGACAGATAGAAGAGATGGATGAGATAGATAGATAGCAAATATAGATAGATAGCATAGATAGATAGAGAGATAGATAGCAGAGAGAGATAGATAGCAGAGAGAGATAGATAGCAGAGAGAGAGAGATAGCAGAGAGAGATACATATCAGATAGATAGATAGCAGAGTAGATAGATAAATAGCAGAGATAGATAGATAGACAGATAGAAGAGATAGATAGCAGAGATAGATAGATAGATAGCAGAGATAAATAGATATCAAATATAGATAGATAGCAAATATAGATAGATAGCATAGATAGATAGATAGCATAGAGAAATAGATAGCAGAGAGAGATAAATATCAGATAGATAGATAGCAGAGAGAGATAGAGAGATAGATAGATAGATAGCAGAGATAGATAGATAGAGAGATAGATAGAGAGATAGATAGCGAGATAGATAGCAGAGAGAGATAGATAGCAGAGAGAGATAGATAGCAGAGAGAGATAGATAGCAGAGAAGAGATAGATAGCAGAGGAGATAGCAAGAGAGAGAGATAGATAGAGAGAGAGCAGATATAGTAGATAGATAGCAAGAGAGATAGATAGATAGCAGGGATAGCAGAATAGAATGACAAGATAGAAGAGATAGATAGACAGACAGAAGAGATAGATAGCAGAGAGAGATAGATAGCAGAGAGAGATAGCATAGAGAGAGAGATAGCATAGAGAGATAGATAGCATAGAGAGATAGATAGCATAGAGAGATAGATAGCATAGAGAGATAGATGCAGAGAGAGAGATAGCAGAGAGAGAGAGATAGCAGAGAGAGAGATAGCAGAGAGAGAGATATAGCAGAGAGAGAGATATAGCAGAGAGAGATAGATAGCAGAGAGAGATAGCAGGAGAGAGAGAGAGAGAAGTAGATAGATAATATTAGATATATAGATAGCAGAGATAGATAATATCAGAGATAGATAGATAGAAGATAGCAGAGAGAGTAAAGCAGAGAGAGATAAACAGCAAGGAGATAGATAGCAGAGAGAGATAGATAGCGAGAGAGATAGATAGCAGAGAGAGATGGATATGAGAGAGAGAGAGAGAGAGAGAGAGGAGATGAGATAGATATATGTAGTAGATAGCGAGAGGGAGAGAGAGAGAGAGATAGAGATAGATAGATGAGAGAGAGAGGAGAGAGAGAGATAGAGCTGATGATAGATAGATAGATAGATAGTAGATAGATAGATAGAGAGGATGATGATGATAGATAGATAACATAGAGAGATAAACAGAGAGAGATAGATAGCAGGGTAGATAGATCGATTGAGATAGATAGATGATAGAGAGATAGATAGATAGAGAGATAGATAGATAGAGAGATAGATAGAGAGAGAGAGATAGATAGAGAGAGATAGATAGATAGAGAGATAGATAGCAGAGAGATGAGAAGATATCAGAGATAGAGAGAAGTAGATATAGATAGATAGATAGTAGATAAGATAGATCGATAGATGAGATAGATAGCCGAGAGAGAGTAGAATGATAGATCAGATAGATAGATAGATAGATAGATAGATAGATAGAGAGATAGATCAAGATAGATAGAGAGGAGATAGATAGCAGAGGAGATAGATAGCAGAGAGAGAGATAGATAGACAGATAGAAGAGATAGATGAGATTAGATAGATAGATAGATAGAAATATAGATAGATAGCATAGATAGAGTAGAGAGATAGATAGACAGAGAGGATAGCAGAGATAGATAGATAGAGAGAGAGATAGATAGCAGGAGAGAGGAGATAGCAGAGATAGATAGATAGATAGATAGCAGAGAGAGATAGATAGCAGAGAGAGATACATATCAGATAGATAGATAGCAGAGATAGATAGATAAATAGCAGAGATAGATAGAGATAGACAGATAGAAGAGAGAGTAAGCGAGATAGATAGATAGATAGCAGAGATAAATAGATATCAAATATAGATAGATAGCAATATGTAGATAGATAGCATGATAGTAGATAGCATAGAGAAATAGATAGCAGAGAGAGAATAAATAGATCGATAGATAGCAGAGGAGATAGATAGATAGATAGATAGATAAGATAGAAGATAACAGATAGATAGATAGATAGATAGATAGATAGATAGATAGATATGATGATAAGATAGAGAATAGATAGATAGATAGATAGATAGAGGTAGATAGATAGAGAGTAGATAGCGAGAGATAGATAGATAGAGAGAAGATAGCAAGAGAGATAGATAGCAGAGAGAGATAGATAGCAGAGAGAGATAGATAGAGATAGATAGATAGCAGAGATAGAAGCATAGATAGATAGATAGATAATGATAGATAGATAGATAGATGAGATAGATAGTAGATAGTGAAGATAGATAGATAGATAGATAGATAGCTCGAAGATAGATAGATAGATAGATAGATAGATAGATAGATGAGAGATAGATAGATAGATAGATAGATAGCAGAGATAGATAGATAGCAGAGATAGATAGATAGCAGATAGATGATTAAGTAGGATAGATAGATAGATAAGTAGATAGATAGATAGATAGATAGCAGAGAGATGATAGATAGAGAGATAGTCGGAGAGATAGAAGCAGAGAGAGATAGATAGCAGAGAGAGATAGATAGCAGATAGATAGATAGCAGAGAGAGTAGAGTAGAGAGATAGATAGAGAGATAGATAGATAGATAGATAGATAGAAGATGATATGATGATAGATAGATAGATAGATAGCAGAGATAGATAGTAGCAGAGATGGATAGATAGATGATAGTATATAGATGAAGAGATAGGCAGATATACAGATAGAAGAGATAGATAGACAGAACGATGGAAGAGATAGATAGCAGAGAGAGATAGATAGCATAGAGAGATATAGCAGAGAGAGATAGATAGCAGATAGAGATAGATAGAGAGAGAGATAGATAGAGAGAGAGATAGAAGCAGAGATAGATATAGCAGAGAGAGAGATATAGCAGAGAGAGATAGATAGCAGAGAGAGATAGATAGAGAGAGAGATAGATAGCAGAGAGAGATAGATAGATAGCAGAGAGAGATATAGAGAGAGAGAGAGTATAGCAGAGAGAGTAAGAAGCAGAGAGAGATAGATAGCAGAGAGAGATAGATAGCAGAAGAGAGATAGATGAGAGATAGATATAGAGAGAGAGAGATAATATCAGAGAGAGAGAGAGATAGATAATAGATATATAGATAGCAGAGATAGATAATATTAGAGATAGATAGATAGCAGAGAGAGATAGATAGCAAGCGATAGATAGATAGATAGATAGAAGAGATAGATAGCAGAGAGAGATAGATAGCAGAGAGAGATAGATAGCAGAGATAGATAGAGAGAGAGAGATAGATAGCAGAGAGAGAGAGAGAGATATAGATAATATAGATATATAGATAGCAGAGATAGATAATATTAGAGATAGATAGATAGCAGAGAGAGATAAATAGCAGAGAGAGATAAACCGCAGAGAGAGATAAACAGCAGAGAGAGATAAACAGCAGAGAAGATAAGGATAAGAGATAGATACACAGATAGAAGAGATAGCAGAAGAGAGAGTAGCAGAGAGAGATAGACAGACAGATAGATTAGATAAGCAGAGATAGATAAATATCAGGTAGATAGATAGGATAGATAGATAGATAGATAGATAGATAGATAGATAGATAGATAGATAGATAGATAGATGAGATAGCAGAGATAGATAGATAGATAGATAGGATAGATAGATAGATAGATAGATTAGATAGATTAGATAGAGTGATAGATAGAGTAGATAGAGAGATAGATAGAACAGATTAGATAGATAGACAGATAGTAGAAGAGAGATAGATAGATAGAAGATAGATAGATAGATAATATAGGATAGATAGATAGATAGATAGATAGATAGATAGATAGATAGATAGCAAGAGATAGATAAATATCAGAGATAGATCGATAGATTGATACCTAGCAGAGAGGAGATAGAGAGATAGATGGATAGCAGAGGAGAGATAGAATAGCAGAGAGAGATAGATAGCAGGAGAGATAGATAGAGAGAGATAAATATCAGATAGATAGTAGCAGAGATAGATAGACAGATAGAAGAGATAGATAGCAGAGAGGGATGGATAGATAGAGCAGAGATAGATGAGATAGATGATAGTAGATAGATAGATAGCAGAGAGATAATATCAGATAGATAGATAGCCCCAGAGATAGATAGATAGCAGAGATATATAGATAGATCGCAGAGGAGATAGATAGGATAGATAGATAGCAGAGAGAATATATAGCAGAGGACAGATGGATAGCAAATATGAGAGATAGATAGCAGAGAGAGATAGATAGCAGAGAGAGATAGATAGATAGATAGATAGATAGATAGATAGATAGATAGATAGATAGATAGATAGATAGCAGAGATAGATAGATAGATAGATAGATAGATAGATAGATAGATAGATAGATAGATAGATAGATAGATAGATAGATAGAGAGATAGATAGACAGATAGATAGACAGATAGAAGAGATGGATGAGATAGATAGATAGCAAATATAGATAGATAGCATAGATAGATAGAGAGATAGATAGCAGAGAGAGATAGATAGCAGAGAGAGATAGATAGCAGAGAGAGAGAGATAGCAGAGAGAGATACATATCAGATAGATAGATAGATAGATAGATAGATAGATAGATAGATAGCAGAGAGAGATAGATAGCAGAGATAGATAAATAGCAGAGATAGATAGATAGACAGATAGAAGAGATAGATAGATAGATAGCAGAGAGAGTGAGAGATAGATAGCAGAGATAGATAGATAGCAGAGAGAGAGCGATAGCAGAGAGAGAGATAGCAGCGCCGCGCCGCTTGGTCTAGGGGCGGCATTCAAAAGTATTTTCAGGTGCCAAAATCCCTAGGGACACCCCTGAACCCATGACCACAGCTATTTACCAAAGAGTCTGGAAGACATTCCCTAATTGGTGTAGCCATAAACAAGTCACCATCCAGTCCCCGCTAATCCCAGTTATCCTGGATTTTCTCATTGAGGGACTTAATAAGGGCCTAGCTCCAAGTAACCTGAGAGTACAAGTAGTGGCTCTAGGAGTTTTCTTCAATTCTAATCTAGCAGGAGATCATTTTATTAGAAGATTTCTTAAGGCAGCGTTAAAACTAAAGCCAAGACAAAGATCTTTAGTTCCTAAATGGGATTTAGGACTAGTTCTAAGAAGCCTCAGCAACCTACCCTTTCGAGCCTCTAGAAGATATCTCTATACAGCTTCTGACTAGGAAAACAGCTCTATTAGTAGCCTTGTGTTCGGCCAGGCCGGTCAGTGAACTCCAAGCCCTCTCCTGTAAAAGTTTACAGGGGAGTCACAGAATGGATTAAAACTCTCCACAGACCCATCCTTCATTCCGAAGGTCTCTTCAACTTCCCACAAAGAACAGGAAATATTCCTGCCTTCTATCTCAGGTAAAATAGATGATTGATGTATGTAGATGTATTCATATTTATCTACCTAGAGTGAAGCCTTTCCGTCGTTCAGATTCCCTATTCCTATTTTTGTGCTTATAAATATTTTCCCACTCTGAGGATATACAGTCACTGCTTAGGGATCTCTATGTTCATTGCTGCCTTGGGGATGAAAAGGAAAGTTGGAATTTATACTTGCGTAAATTCGTTTTCCTTGAATCCCAAAGGCAGCACATATTTATTCAACCCTATTAAAAAGAATTTGGGTTTTTTTGAGTGCAAATCTTTTTGTGTTTGGTTTGTTCTTACTACTTTAAAAAATACACTGCTGGGTGAGGTAGGGGAGAGGAATTTAAAGATTTAGGTGTTGGTCCTGCCCACTAGGGGGCGGGGCAATATATCTCTATGTTCATTGCTGCCTTTGGGATTCAAGGAAAACAAATTTACGTAAGTACAGTATAAATTCAAGCTTTAGTTTCCATTCGCTCTCCAGTTTGTGAAGTCTTGCCTCCGGAGTCTGAATTTCTTGCATAGCTTTGGCTTGTTCTAATTTAGCCGCAAGATCTGCTTCTGTTTGCTAGAGACCTTGGAGCTGACTTTAGAGCGGATATCTAATGTTTGTGATGGTTCTGAGCATACTGTTTCTGTGTTTGTGTTCCCAAAGACAGATCCGTATTCATCTTTGTTTAATGTCATCCATACTCTTCCTTTTTCTAATTGATCATTAAAAGTTACATTATTAGTCTCTAGTTGTTTACGCACATTTCTGCAGTCAAAACAGGCGTCCATTTTCTTTACAATATCTGGGGTAGTAGTGCGGCTGTGTATAAGGAATTCGTAATGTTGGCAAACCTTGTTTTGTCTACTTTGAATTCAGGGCCATATCTACCATTAGGCAGAGTGAGACACTTATCTCAGGCACCACCCCTGCACTGAACAAGAAAGGCAGCGGTGGAAATATTCCCTAGTAATAGATGTTATGTTTTTAAAATCCTTTTATATGGTTAGGTTAGCTTCAGTTAGTTTGTGAGACTACGTTAGACTAGTTAGGTTAGTTAGGGTCCTGCTGAAATAGTCTACCTTGACATGGTGGAAGGCTTACAAATCTTTTGGCCAAAATCTTTTATACTACAGACAGTATGGCATTTCTAATTTACTGTAACAGTTGTACCAACATGTATAGCACAGGCTATAAAATAAGATGATTTTGAGCAACAAAAACCTGAAAGGAGCAATATGGTAGCGGCCACACAAGCTGTTTGAGAAAGGGATGTAATATCTGTTTCTAGTCATTTACATTATCGCTAATTGACTGTCTGAGGAACTGTTTAAATACCTGTGTGATAGAAAGTTCAAAATCATAAAACTTTAGCAACGTTCCATCCACAGAGCCACGGACACTTTAACAGCGGAAATAAAAAGTTTCTCTCAGGCAACAAAAACCCCAGAAGTGCCCGTTTGAATTTCATGTTGAATTGTATGGAGATCCTCTATTACACAGAATGCCTTTAGTTTGGTCCTTGTCTCTTTTGCTATCTGCTTCCAGGAGTCATAAGTAGAGATGTAATGTGGGTTCTAATAGAATCTGAGGGTTTCGAAGCCCCGACTTTCGGAACTCCCGAATTTCACAGAACCCCGATTTTTCAAATATTGGATTTTTATTGAAAATCGAAAGTAGACGATTCTCGAAAGTCAAAATTAGACGATTTTCGTAAATCGAAACTCGAATTTTCAGAAATTTCAAACTTTCCAAAAAATTTTAAAATGCAAAAACTGAACGAAACTCAACAGTTTTGAACATCTCTACTCATGAGCTTTGTTATGTGCGTTTTCATGTTTCACATCTTCGCGATCATTTCATTCCTGTCCCTTCTCTGTGAGAATTCTCTCTCGGGAGCTGCATCTGACCTGTGGAATCTTCTCTGGTTCTCTTGCAGCTGGTCACAGTTTGAATATCTCCTGCAGCCGGAGTGATTAGCTTTAGGGGCTCGTTATATGCAGACTCAGATGTAGCGACAAGTTTTCACTGTAACAGCCCTTGGTTTCTGTAATTATGTAGACAGGCGCTTTAGACAAACAAAAAACATACATGGAACAGTCAATATGGAATTAAGAATTAAACAAGTTACAATAAGCCTGGGTACAGGTATTAATGACAATGTACATTGCTCCGCTTAACCAGGGGTTATTAAACTCAAAGGGTAATTAGTCTGTTTCCTTATGAATGAGCTGCTGCTAGTTCAGTGTGTCCTGGAATCACACACAGAGCAGAGAGGAACTTCCTGTGTCCCAGGTTGCAATGCTCTGAAAGGGGTTGGGATGCTCACCCCTACACTGACATAACTAAACTCACTATGCACAGATACACTGTGCTCCTTTACACTAGATGAATATTACAGATATACCGTGACCTGGATGGATGAATATTACAGATATACCATGACCTGGATGAATGAATATTACAGATATACCGTGACCTGGATGGATGAATATTACAGATATACCGTGACCTGGATGGATGAATATTACAGATATACCGTGACCTGGATGGATGAATATTACAGTATATACCGGACCTGGATGGATGAATATTACAGATATACCATGACCTGGATGATGAATATTACAGATATACCGTGACCTGGATGGATGAATATACAGATATACCGTGACCTGGATGGATGAATATTACAGATATACCATGACCTGGATGATGAATATTACAGATATACCGTGACCTGGATGGATGAAATACAGCAATACCGTGACCTGGAGGATGAATATTACAGATATACCGTTGACCTGGATGGATGAATATATAGATATAACTGACCTGGATGGATGAATATTACAGATATACCGTGACCTGGAGGATGAATTACAGATATACCGTGACCTGGATGGATGAATATTACAGATATACCGTGACCTGGATGAGTGAATATTACAGATATACCTGACCTGGATGGATGAATATACAGATATACCATGACCTGGATGGATGAATATTACAGATATACCGTGACCTGGATGGATGAATATACCAGATTACCGTGACCTGGTGGATGAATATTACAGATATACTGTGACCTGGATGAATGAATTTACAGATATACCATGACCTGGATGGAAATATTACAGATATACCGTGACCTGGATGGATGAATATTACAGATATACCGTGACCTGGATGAATGAAATATTACAGATATACGTTGACCTGGATGGATGAATATTACAGATATATCCGTGACCTGGATGGATGAATATTACAGAATACCTGACCTGGATGAAGAATATACAGAGATACCATGACCTGGATGGTGATTTACAGATATACCGTGACCTGGATGATGAATATTACAGATATACCGTGACCTGGATGGATGAATAACAGATATCCGTGACCTGGACACTTGGTAGTAGTACCAGAGATAAAACGAACGCATTAACGGACGGTGAATATACACGATATACCGTGACCTGGATTGATGACGAGATATTTACAAGATAGTACCACCTGGATGGATGATATTACAGATTAACCGTGACCGGACAGTGGAATGAATATTACAGATATACCGTGACCTGGATGGAATGAATATTACAGATATACCTGACCTGGATGGGAATGATAGTTACAGTATTACCATGACAATGGAGGTGGAGATATTACAGATATACACACCGTGCATGAGGATGAATATTACAGAATACCGTGACCTGGATGGATGAATATTACAGATATACCTGACCTGGATGATGAATATTACAGATATACCGTGACCGGATGGATGAATATTACAGATATACCGTGACCTGGGATGGATGAATATTAAACAGATATTACCGTGACCTGGATGGATGAAATATTACGAAATATACCGTGACCTTGATGGATGAATATTACAGTATAGTACTCGTGACCTGGATGGATGAATATTACAGATATACCGTGACCTGGAGGATGAATATTAACAGATATACCGTGACCGGATGTGGATGAATATTACAGATATACCGTCTTGGAAAACATGGTGGATGATATTACAGATATACCGTGACCTGGAGTGATGAAATATTACAGATTTACCATGACCTGGATGAATGAATATTACAGATATACCGTGACCTGGATGGTGTGAATTTACAGATATACCGTGACCTGGAGTGATGAATATTACAGATATACCGTGACCTGATGGATGAATATTACAGATATACCTGTGACTGGTGGATGAATTTACAGATATACCTGACCTGGATGGAGATGAATATTACAGATATATATACCGTGACCGGGATGATGAATGAATATTACAGATATACGTGACTGGATG
Source organism: Hymenochirus boettgeri (assembly GCA_019447015.1). Lineage (NCBI taxonomy): Eukaryota > Metazoa > Chordata > Amphibia > Anura > Pipidae > Hymenochirus > Hymenochirus boettgeri. Next base: position 72,380 of record JAACNH010000662.1, read on the forward strand.
GGAATAGTAATAGTATACCTGCCTGGATGATGAATATTACAGATATACCGTGACCTGGAGGGATGGAATATTACAGATATACCGTGACCTGGATGGATGAATATTACAGATATACCGTGACCTGGATGGGATGAATATGACAGAGATATACACCTGGACCTGGAGATGAATATTACAGAATACCTGGACCTGGAGATGAAATGAATATTAACAGATAACCATGACCGGAATGAATGAATATTAAAATATACCAGATGAGGATGGAGATATACAATATACCATGAACGACTGGATGGAATGATGAATATTACAAGATATACCGTTGACTTAAGAATGATATATATACAGATGATATACCGTGTGACCTGGATGAGAATTTACGATATAACGTGACCTGGATGATGGTGAATATTACAGATATACCAGTGACCTGATGGGATGAATATTACAGATATACCGTGACCTGGATGATGAATATACAAGATATCCGACCTTGATGAATGAATATTACAGGATTTTGATACCGTGACCCTGGATGGATGAATATTACAGATATACATGACCTGGATGGATGATATTACAGATACCTGACCTGGATGGATGATATTACAGATATACATGGACCGGATGAATGAATATTACAGATATACCCTATACCTGGATGAATGAATATTACAGATTACCGGATCCTGGATGATGATATTACAAATATACCATGACCTGGATGAATGAATATTACAGATATACCCATGACCTGGATGAGGAATATTACAGATATACATGACCTGGATAATGAATATTACAGATATACCTGACCTGGATGGATAATTATAACAGAATACGTGACCTGGATGGATGAATATTACAGATATACCATGACCTGGATGAGATGAATATTACAGATATACCGGACTGGAGGATGAATATTACAGATATACCTGACCTGGATGGATGAATAACCAATATACCTGACCTGGAATGAATTTACAGATACCTGACCTGGTGAAATGAATAATTACAGATATACCTGACCTGGATGATGAAATTACAGATATACCAGTTGATGGATGAATATACAAAACCTGACCTGGATGAATGATATTACAGATATACCGTGACCTGGATGAGAATGTAACAGATATACCGTGACCTGGATGATGAATATTACGATATACCGTGACCTGGATGAGTGAATATTACAGATATACCGTGGACCTGGATGGATGAATATTACAGATATACCATGACCTGGATGATGAATATACAATATATGCCGTGATTAGATTTGAATGAATATTACAGATATACGATGACCTGGATGGATGAATATTACAGATATACGGACCTGGATGGATGATATATACAGATATACCTGACCTGGATGGATGAATATTACAGATATACATGACCGGATGAATGAATATTACAGATATACCATAACCCTGGATGAATGAATATTACAGATCATACCGGATGGAGATGAATATACAAGATATACCATGACCTGGATGATGAATATTACAGATATACATGACCTGGATGAAGATGAATATACAGCTATACCTACCTGGATGAATGAATATTACAGATATACCGTGACCTGGATGAATGAAATATTACAGATATACCTGACCTGGATGGATAAGATATTACAGATATAGTATTCCGTGACACTGGATGGATGAATATTACAGATATACCGATGACCTGGATGGATGATATCGATATACCGATAGAATACAGATATACCATGACCTGGATAAATGAATATTACAGATATACCATGACCTGGATGGAGAATATACGATATACAACAACCTGGATGGATGAATATTACAGTATACCATGACCTGGATTAATGAATATATACAGAATATACCATGACCTGGATGGATGAATATACAGATATACTACCTGGATGAATGAATATACAGATATACCCTGACCTGGATGATGGAATATTAGATATACCGTGACCTGGATGAATGAATATATTACAGATATACCTGACCTGGATGGATGAATATTACAGATATACATGACCTGGATGGATGAATATTACAGATTACACATGACCTGGATGGATGAATATTACAGATATCATACCGGATATGATATTACAGAAACCATGACCTGGATGGATGAATATACAGTACAATCGGAATGATATAACTCGTGACCTGGATGAATGAATATTACAGATATACCGTGACCTGGATGATGAATATTACAGATATACCGTGACCTGGATGAATGGAATATTAAGATATACCGTGACCTGGATGATAATATTACAGTATACCATACCTGGATGGATGATATACAGATATACCGTGACCTGGATGGATGAATATTACAGATATACATGACCTGGATGGATGAATATTACAGTATACCATGACCTGGATGAATGAATATTACAGATATACCGACCTGAGATGGATGAATATTACAGATATTACATAACCTGGATGGATGAATATTACAGATATACCATGACCTGATAAATGAATATTACAGATATACCATGACCTGGATGGATGAATATTACAGATATACCATACCTGGATAAATGAATATTACAGATATAACCGTGACCTGGATGATGAATATTACAGATATACCGTGACCGGATGATATGATATTACAGATATACCATGACCTGGATGGATGAATATTACAGATATACCGTGACCGGATGATGATATTACGATATACCTGACCTGGATGAATGATTACAGATATACCGTGACCTGGATGGATGAAATTACAGATATACCTGACCTGGATGGATGAATATTACAGATATACATGACCTGGATGGATGAATATTACAGATATACCGTGACCGGATGGATGAATGATTACAGATATACCTGACCTGATGGATGAATTTACGATAACCGTGACCTGGATGTGAATATTACAGATATACCATGACCTGGATGATGAATATTACAAGATTATCCGTGACCTGATAATGAATATTTACAGATATACCGTGACCTGGATGGATTGAATATTACAGATATACCATGACCTGGATGGATGATATTACAGATATTACCTGGACCTGGATGGATGAATATTACAGATATACCTGACCTGGATGGAGAATATTACAGATATACATGGACCTGGATGAATGAATATTACAGATATACCATAACCTGGGATGATGAAATATACAGATTATACCGGACCTGGATGGATGATATTACAAAGATATACCATGACCTGGATGAGATGAATATACAGATATACCATGACCTGGATGAATGAAATATTACAGATATACCATGACCGGATAGAAATTACAGTATAACATACCTGGATGAACATATAACAGATATACCGTGAACCTGGATGTGAATATTACAGATATACCTGACCTGGATGGATGAATATTACAGATATACCGTGACCTGGATGGATGAATATTACAGATATACCATGACCTGGATGATGATATGAACAAATATTACCATGACCTGGATATGGAATATTACAGATATACCATGACCTGATGATGAATATTACAGATATACCATGACCTGGATGATAAATATTACAGATATACCGACCTGGATGGAGAATATCAGTATACCATGACCTGGATGAATGAATATTACAGATATACTGACCTGGATGGATGAATATTACAGAATACATGACCTGGATGGATGATTATTACAGATATACCTGACCTGGATGGATGAATATTACAGATATCCATGACCTGGATGGATGAATATAAGAGATATAACATGACACCGGAATGAATGAATATACAGATATACCTACCTGGATGAATGAATATTACAGATATACGATCTGGATGGATGAATATTACAAATATACCATGACCTGGATGAATGAATATTACAGATATACCGGACCTGGATGAATGAATATTACAGATATACCATGACCTGGATGAATGAATATTACAGTATACCCATAACCTGGATGATGGATATAACAAGATATACCGTGACCTGGATGGATGAATATTACAGATATACCAGTGACCTGGATGAATGAAATATTACAGATATACCTACCTGGATGGATGATATTACAGATATACCATGACCTGGAGGATGAATATACAATATACCGTGACCTGGATAAGAGAATATTACAGATATACATGACCTGGATTGATGAATATTACAGATATACCGTGACCTGGATGAATAAATACATTACCGACTAGATACAGTACCATGACTGGATGATAGGAATATTACAGATATACCGTGACCTTGAGGATGAATATTACAGATATACCGTTGGACCTGGATGAATGAATATATGACTGGATATAAACGTGACCTGATGAGGTGTGAATATTACAGATATACCGTGATCCTGGATGGATGAATATTACCGATATACATGACCTGGATGAATGAATATTACAAATATCGTGACCTAGATAGGAAATATTTACAGATATACCTGACCTGGATGGATGAATATACAGACTATACATGACCTGGATGGATGATATTACAGATATACCATGACCTGGATGATGAATATTACAGATATACCATGACCTGGATGAATGATATTACAGATATACCTACCTGGATGGATGACTATTACAGATATCACGGATCGGATGGATGAATAACAGATATACCATGGACCTTGGATGGATGAAGAATATACAGATATACCATGACTGGATAAGAATATTTACAGATATACCATACTGATGAATGCAATATTAAGATATACGCCTGGATGGATTGAATATTACAAGATATACCATGACCTGATGGATGAATATTACAGATATCCCGTGACCTGGATGATGAATATTACAGATATACCGTGACCTGGATGCATGAATATTACAGATATACACATACCTGGATGGATGATATACTAGATATAACCATGAACGTGATAGAGATGAATATTACAGATATACCGTGACCTGGATGATAGATTTAACAGATATACAATAACACTGGATGGATGAATATTACAGATACCTGACCTGGATTAATGAATATTACAGATATACCATGACCTGGATGGATGAATTACAGATATACCGTGACCTGGATGAATGAATATTACAGATATACCTGACCGATGAATGAATATATACAGATATACCGTGACCTGGATGATGAATGAATATTACAGATAACCGGATGACCTGGATGGATGAATATTCAGATATACATGACCTGGATGAATGAATATTACACGATATACACTACCTGGATGGAATGAATATACAGATATCCGACCTGGATAATGAATATTACAGATATACATGACTGGATGGATGAATATTACAGATATACTGACCTGGATGGATGAATAATTACAAGATATACCGCTGACTATGGATATGAATATTACAGATATACCGTGACTGGATGAATGAAATTAAGCTATACGACATGATGATGAATATTTCAGATATACATAACCTGGACTGGATGAAATATTACAGATATACCATGACTGGATAAATGATATACAGATATACCTGACCTGGATGGATGAATATTACAGATTACCATACCTGGATGGATTGAATATACAGATATACCATGACCTGGATAATGAATTTACAGTATACCTGACTGGATGGATAGAATATTACAGATCAATAACCTGGATGAATGAATATTACAGATATACCGTGACCTGGATGAATGAATATTATCAGATAAACTGACATGGATGCGTTTCGACACTAGTAATTGTTCCCCCGATATACCGTGACCTGGATGATGAATAACAGCATCAATAACCTGGACCGTAGGATGAATCTTACAGATATACATGACCTGGGTAGGATGAATATTACAGATATACCATGACCTGGATGAATGAATTCTTAAGATATACCAGACCTGGATGGATGAAATATTACAGATATACCGTGACCTGATGGATGATGATTACAGATATACCGTGACCTGGATGAATGATATTACAAGATATTACCATGACACTGGATGGATGAATATTACAGATATACCATGACCTGGATGGATGAATATTACAGATATACCATGCCCTGGATGAATGAATATTACAGATATACCGTGGACTGATGGATGATATTACAGATATACCATGACTGGTATGATGAATATTACAGATATACAGATTGACTGATGGATGATATTTACAGATATACCGACCGGATGATGAATATACACAAATCCATGACCTGGATTGATGAATATTACAGATATACCATGACCTGGATGAATGAAATACAGATATACCATGACCTGAGATGGATGAATATACAGATATACCGGAACTGGATGAATGAATATTACAGATATACCGTGACCTGGATGGATGAATATTCAGATATACATGACCTGGATGAATGAATATTACAGATATACCGTGACCTGGATGAATGAATAATAGATATATTGACCTGGATGGATGAATATTACAGATATACCATGACCTGGATGGATGAATATTACAGATATACCGTGACCTGGATGATGAATATTACAGATATACCATGACCTGGATGGATGGATGATATTACAGATATACCGTGACCTGGATGGATGAATATTACACAGATATACATACCTGAGATGAATATTACAGATAACCTGACCGGATGGATGAATATACAGATATACCAGACCTGGATGAGATGAATATTACAGATATACCGTGACCGATGGATGGAATATTAAGATATACCGTGACCTGGATGGATGAATATTACAGACATACGACCTGGATGGATGAATATTACAGATATACCGTGACCTGGATGGATGAATATTACAGATATACCGTGACCTGGATGATGAATATTACAGATATACGTGACCTGTGAATGGAATATTACAGATATACCGTGACCTGATGGATGAATATTACAGATATACCATGACCTGGATGATGAATATACAGATATACCGTGAACGTGGATGAATGACAATATTACAGATATACCGTGACCTGGATGGATGAATATTACAGATACCGTGACCTGGATGAATGAATATTACAGATATACCATGACCTGGATGAATGAATATTCAGATATACCATGACCTGGATGGATGAATATTACAGATATACCTGACTGGATGAATGAATATTACAGATATTACGTGACCTGGATGGATGAATATAGTACAGATATACCGTGACCTGGATGGATGAATATTACAGATATACATGACCTGATGATGAATATTACAGATAACCATACCTCTATGAATGAATTACAGATATACCTGACCTGAATGAGAATATTTACAGATATACATGACCTGGATGAAGGAATATTACAGATATACCGTGACCGGGATGAATGAATATTACAGATATACCTGACCTGGATGGATGCATAACAGATATACCGTGACCTGATGATGAATATTACAGATATATACCGTGACCTGGATGGATGAATATTACAGATTATACCAGTGACCTGGATGAATGAATATTACAGATATACCGTTGACCTGGAATGAATATTACAGATATACCGTGACCTGGATGGATGAAATTACAGTATACCGTGACCTCGGATAGAATGAATATTACAGATATACCGTGACCTGGAGGATGAAGATTACAGAATATACCGTGACCTGGATGGATGAATATTACAGATATTACTGACCTGGATGAATGAATATTACAGATATACCATGACCTGATGGATGAATATTACAGATAGACCGTGACCTGGATGGATGAATATTCAGTATACCAGTCCTGGATGATGAATTACAGATATACTACCTGGATGGATTATTACAGATATACCATGTCCTGGAGATGAATTTACAGTATACCGTGACCTGGATGGAATGAATATTACGAGATATGTGACCTGGATGGATGAAATATACAGATATACCATGACCTGGATGAATGAATATTACAGATATACCCTGACCTGGATGGATGAATATTACAGATATATACCGTGACATGGATGGATGAATATTACAGATATACCGTGACCTGGATGATGAAAATTACAGATTATACCATGACCTGGATGATGAATGTTACAGATATACCGTGACTGGAGGATGGATGAATATTACAGATATACCGTGACCTGGATGGTGAATATTACAGATATACCATGACCTGATGAATGAAATTACAGAAACCATGACCTGGATGGATGAATATTACAGATATACCGTGACTGACCTGGATGTGAGAATATTACAGATATACCATGACACTGGATGAATGAATATTACAGATATACCGTGACCTGGATGATGAATATACAGATATACCGTGACCTGGATGGATTAATATTACAGATATACCGTGACCTGGATGGATGAATATTACAGATATACCGTGACCTGGATGAAGAATATTACAGATATACCATGACCTGGATGAATGAATATTACAGCTAACCAGTGACCTGGATGATGAATAACAGATATACATGACCTGGATGAATGAATATTACAGATTCCATGACCTGGATGATGAATATTACAGATTACAGTGAACCTGGATGAGAATATACAGATATACCGTGACCTGGATGGATGAATATTACAGATATACCGTGACCTGGATGATGAAATTACAGATATACCAGTGACCTGGATGGATGATATACAGATATACCAGACTGGATGATATGAATATACAGATATACCATGACCTGGATGAATGGATATTACAAGATATACCTGACCTGATGAATGAATATTACAAATATCCGTTGACTGATGAGTGAATATTACAGATATACGTGACCTGGAGGATGAATATTACAGATATACCTGACCGGATGGATGATATTACAGATATACCTGACCTGGATGGATGAATATTACAGATATAGATACCATGGACCTGGATGAATGAATATTACAGATATACCATAACTGGATGAATGAATATTACAGATATACCGGGATCCTGGATGGATGATGTATATGACAAATACCATGACCTGGATGAATGAATATTACGAGATACCATGACCTGGATAATGAATATTACAGATACCATACCTGGATGATGATATAACAGATATACCGTGACCTGGATGGATGATATTACAGATATACCGTGGATGGAGATGAATTATACAGATATTACAGTGACCTGGATTGTGGTGAATATTACAGATATACCGTGGACCTGGATGGATGAAATATACAGATATACAATACCGGATGGATGAATATTACAGATATACCATGACCTGGATAAATGAATATTACAGATATACCTGACCTGGAGGGATGAATATTACAGATATACAATAACTGGATGGATGAATATTACAGTATACCATGACCTGGAAAATGATATTACAGATATACCGACCTGGATGGATGAATATTAAGATAATACAATAACTGATGAAGGAATATTACAGATATACCCGTGACCTGATGATGAATGAATATTATAGATATACGTGACCTGGATGATGAATATACAGATATACCATGGACCTGGATGGATAGATATTACACGAGATACCATGACCTGGATGGATGAATATTACAGATATACATAACCGGATGATGATATTACAGATACATACTGGATAATGCTGAAATTACAGATATACCTGACTGGAGGATGAATATTACAGATATACATAACGTGGATGATATTACAGATATACCGTGACCTGGATGAATGAATATTACAGATATACGTGACCTGGATGAATGAATATTAAGATATCAGTGACGGATGGATGAATATTACAGATATACATGAACCTGGATGGATGAATATACAGAATAACCTGACTGGATATGAATATTACAGATATACCTGACCTGGAGGATGATATTACAGATATGACACTGGATGATGAATATACAGATAACCATGACCGGATAATGAATATTAAGATATACCATGACCTGGATGGATGAATATTACAGATATACCAAACCTGGATGAATGAATATTACAGAATACCGTGACCTGGATGAATGAAATATATAGAATACCGTGACCTGGATGGATGAATATTACAGATATACCGTGACCTGGATGGATGAATATTACAGATATACATAACCGGATGGATGAATATTACAGATATAACATGACCTGGAGGATGAATATTACAGATATACCATGACCTGGATGAAGAATATTACAGTATAACATGACCTGGATGGATGAATATTACAGATATACCTGACCTGGATGGATGAATATTACAGATATCCGTGACCGGAGAATGAATATACAAATATACCGTGACCTGGATGGAGAATATTACAGATATACCATGACCTGGATGAATGAAATTACAGAGATACCATGACCTGGATGAATGAATATTACAGATATACCGTGACCTGGATGGGAATATTACAGATATACCATGACCTGGATGGGATGAATATACAGATATACCAGTGACCTGGATGGAATGAATTTACAGATATACATGACTGGATGATGAATATTACAAATATACCATGACCTGGATGAAGAATATTACAGATTATACCACTGACCTGGATGAATGAATATTACAGATATACCAGGACCTGGATGGAATGAATATTACAGATATACCATGACCTGGATGGATGAATATTACAGAATACAATACCTGGATGGATGAAATTACAGATATCCATGACCTGGATATGAATATTACAGATATACCATGACTGGATGGATGAATATTACAGATATACATGACCTGGATGGATGAATATTACAGATATACCGTGACCTGGATGAATGAATATTACAGATATACAGTGGACCTGGATGAATGAATATTAAGATATACCTGTGACCTGGATGATGAATATTACAGATATACATGACCTGGATGGATGAATATTACAGATATACCATGACTGGATAATGAATATTACAGATAACCATGACCTGGATGGATGAATATACAGATATACATGACCTGGATGGATGAATATTACAGATATACCATGACCTGGAGAATGAATATTAAAGATATACCATGACCTGGATGGATGAATATTACAGATTACCAACTGGATGAATGAATATTACAGATATACCGTGACCTGGATGATGAATATTAAGATATACCGTGACTGGATGGATGAATATTACGATAACCGTGACCGGATGGATGAAATTACAGATATACATGAACCTGGATGGATGAATATACAGATATAATGACCTGGATGGAGAATATTACAGATATACCTGACCTGGATGAATGAATATTACAGATATACCATGACCTGGATGGATGAATATTACAGATATACCGTGACCTGGATGGTGAATATTACAGATATAACCGTGACTGGATGATGAATATTACAATATACCATGACCTGATGGATGAATATTACAGATATAACATGACCTGGATGGATGAAATTACAGATATACCATGACCTGGATTGAAATGAATATTACAGATATACCGTGACCTGGATGGATGATATTACAGATTATACCAGGACTGATGGAGAATATACAGTATACAGTGACCTGGATGAATGAAATATTACAGATATACCATGACCTGGATGAATGAATATTACAATATACATGACCTGGATGAATGAATATTACAGATATACCCAGACCTGGAATGAAGAATATTACAGATATACCATGACCTGGATGGATGAATATTACAGATATACCGTGACCTGGATGAATGAATATTACAGATATACCGTGACCTGAGGATGAATATTACAGAATATACTATGACCTGGATGAATGAATATTACAGATATACGTGACCTGGATGAATGAATATTACAGATATACCGTGACCTGGATGGATGAATATTACAGATATACCATGACCTGGATGGATGAATTACAGTTATAACGATGACCTGATTGATGATATTACAGATATACCATGACCTGGATGGATGAATATTACAGATATACCGTGAACCTGGGATGGATGAATATTACAGATATACCATGACTGGATGGATGAATATTACAGATATACCATGACTGGGATGGATGGAATATACAGTATTCCATACCGGATGGATGAAAATGAATATTAAGATATACCTGACTGGATGGATGAATTACAGATATACCGTGACCGGATGGATGAATATACAGATATACCGTGACCTGGATGGATGAATATTACAGATATACCGTGACCTGGATGGATGAATATTACAGATATAACGTGACCTGGATGAATGAATATTACAGATATACCGTGACCTGGATGAATGAATATTACAGATATACCGTGACCTGGATGGATGAATATTACAGATATACCATGACCTGGATGAAGAATTACAGATATACCGTGACGTGGATGAATGATATTACAGATATACGTGACCTGGATGGATGAATATTACAGATATACCAGACCTGGATGAATGAATATTACAGACAGATACCATGACCTGGATGAATGAATATACAGATATACCTGACCTGGATGATGAATGATTACAGATATACCAGACTGATGAATGAATATACGATATACCGTGGACCTGGATGGATGAATATTACAGATTACGTGACCTGGTGGATGAATATTACAGATATACCGTGACCTGGATGGATTAATAATTACAGATATACCATAACCTCTATGAATATTACAGATATACCATGACCTGATGGATATGAATATACAGATATACCATGACCTGGATGAATGAATATTACAGATATACCGTGACCTGGATGAATGAATATTACAGATATACCGTGACCTGGATGGGATGAATATACAGATATACCGGACCTGGAGGAATATTACAGAGATACCGGAACTGGATGGATGAATATTACAGATATACCGTGACCTGGATGATGAATATACAGATATACCGTGACCTGGATAAATGAAATATTACAGATATACCGTGACCTGGATGGATGAATATTACAGATATACCGTGACCTGGATGGATGAATATTACAGATATACCGTGACCTGGATGGATGAATATACAAGATATACCGTGACTGGATGGAATGAATATTACAGATATACCATGACCGGATGGATGATATACAGATATACCGTGACTGGATGGATGAATATACAGATATACCATGTCCTGGATGGATGAATATTACAGATATACATACCTGGATGGATGAATATTACAGATATACCATGTCCTGGAATGGATGAATATTACAGATATACCGGACCGGATGGATGAATATTACAGATATACTGTGACCTGGATGGATGAATATTACAGATATACCATGACCTGGATGAATGAATATTACCGATATACCATGACCTGGATGGGATGAATATTACAGATATACCGTGACCTGGATGGATGAATATTACAGATATACCGTGACCTGGATGAATGAATATTACAGATATACCATGACCTGGATGGATGAATTTACAGATATACCGTGACCTGGATGGATGAATATTAACAGATATACCTGACCTGGATGGATGAATATTACAGATATACCATGACCTAGATGAATGAATATTACAGATATACCATGACGGATGGATGAATATTAAGATATACCGTGACCTGGATAATGATATTACAGATATACCATGACCTGGATGGAATGAATATTACAGATATACCGGACCTGGATGAATGAATATTACAGATTATACCGTGGACCTGGATGGATGAATATTACAGATATACCGTGACCTGGGTGGTGAATATTACAGATATACCGTGACCTGGATGAATGAATATTACAGATATACCATGACCGGATGAATGAATATTACAGATATACCGTGACCTGGATGAATGAATATACAGATATACCAGGACCTGGATGAATGAATATTACAGATATACCATGACCTGGATGAATGAATATTACAGATATACCGTGACCTGGATGGATGAATATTACAGATATACCGTAGACCTGGATGGATGAATATTACAGATATACCGGACCTGGATGAATATTACAGATATACCGTGACTGGATGGATGAATATTACAGATATACCGTGACCTGGATGAATGAATATTACAGATATACCATGACCTGGATGAGAATATTACAGATATACCATGACCTGATGGATGAATAGTACAAATATCCGTGACTGGATGAGTGAATATTACAGATATACCGTGACCTGGATGGAATGAATATTACAGATATACATGACTGGATGGATGATATTACAGATACACATGACCTGGATGGATGAATATTACAGATATACCATGACCTGGATGGATGAATATTACAGATATACCATACCTGGATGATGAATATTACAGATATACCGATTCGGTGAATTAGACATATACCATGACCTGGATGAAGAATATTCACAGATATACCTGACCTGGATGATAAATGATATACAGTATACAACTGATGAATGAATAACAGTATACCGACCTGGATGGATGAATATTACAGATATACCGTGACCTGGATGGATGAATATACAGATATACCGTGACCTGGATGGATGAATATTACAGATATACCGTGACCTGGATGGATGAATATTACAGATATACAATAACCTGGACTGGATGAATGAATATTACAGATTATACCATGACCTGGATGAATGAATATTACAGATATACCATGACCTGGATGGATGAATATTACAGATATACAATGAACCTGGAGGATGAATATTACAGGTATACCAGGACCTGGATGAAATGAATATAAAAGATACCAGCTGGATGGATGAATATTACAATATACGAATAACCTGGATGAATGAATATTACAGATAACCGGACTGGAGTGAATATTACAGATATACCGTGACCTGGATGAATGAATATTACAGATTATACCATGACCTGGATGGATGAATATTACAGATATACCATGACCTGGATGGATGAATATTACAGATATACCATAACCTGGATGGATGAATATTACAGATATACCTGACCTGGATGAATGAATATTACAGATATACCTGACCTGGATGGATGAATATTACAGATATACGATAACCTGGATGGATGAATATTACAGATATACCGTGACCTGGATGAATGAATATACAGATATACCGTGACCTGGATGAAATGAATTAAAGATTTACCGTGACCTGGATGGATGATATACAGATATACAATAACCTGGATGGATGAATATTACAAGATATACCATGATTGGACTGGATGAATGAATATTACAGATATACCATGACCTGGATGGATGAATATTACAGATATACAATAACGGATGGGATGAATATTACAGATATACCATGACCTGGATGAATGAATATACAGATATACCATGACCTGGATGGATGAATATTACAGATATACAATACGTATGAATGAATATTACAGAATACCGTGACCTGGATGAATGATATTAAGATATACCGTGACCTGGATGGATGAATATTACAGATATACCGTGACCTGGAGGATGATGAATATTACAAGATATACGACGTGATGATATACAGATCATGACCTGGATGGATGAATATTACAGATATACCATGACCTGGATGAATGAATATTACAGATATACCAGACCTGGATGGATGAATATTACAGATATACCGTGACCTGGATGATGATATTACAGATATACCGTGACCTGGATGATAGAATATACAGAATATACCATGACCTGGATGGATGAATATTACAGATATACCATGACCTGGATGGGAATATTACAGATATACATGACTGGATGAGAATATTACAGATATACCGTTGGGACCTGGATGGATGAATATACAGATTATACCATGACCATGGATGGATGACTATTACAGATATACAGTGACCTGGATGAAGAATATACAGATATACCTGACCTGGATGAATGAATATTACAGAAAATATACCGTGACCTGGATGAATGAATATTACAGATATTATCCCATGACCTGAGATGAGGCGATAGCTTATTCAGAATACCTGTGACCTGGATCGATGATATTACAGTTACCGTGACCTGGAGAATGAATATTACAGATATACCGGAGGATGGGAATTTACAGATACCATGGAGTGGATGAATGAACTTACAGATATACCGAATGGATGAAGTGAATATTACAGATATACCGTGACCTGGATGGATGAATATTTACAGATATACCATGACCTGGATGAAGTGAATACTCTACCGATATACTGACATTCGACCTGGAGTGATGAATATTACAGATTACCTCTAGCCCTGCGCACGGGATGAATATTACAGATATACGTGACCTGGATGGATGAATATTACAGATTCTTCTACTAGTGACTCTGGATGAATGAATATACAGATATACACTGACCCTGGATGGATGAATATTACAGATATACCATGACCTGGATGTATGAATATTACAGATATACCGTGACCTGGATGGTGAATATTACGATTAGTGTCCCTTGATGATGTGAATATTACAGATTACCTTGACTGGTGGATGATATTCATTTACCAGTTGACCTATTCTACACAGTGGCTGTGTGGGATCTGTGTTTATTTGCGATGATATACAGATATCAGAAACCGTGACTGGATGAATATTACAGATATACCGTGTGCCCTCGGATGAATGAATATTACAGATTACCGTACCTTGATGGATGAATATTACAGATACGACCATGACCTGGATGAATGAATGTACAGATATACCGTGACCGTGATGAATGAATATTACAGATATACGTGACCGGATGGATGCATGAATTCTATGAACCCCCTACCATGACCTGATATTGATTTTTTATGAAGATTACGATAGTATATACCTGATGTGTACATGTTGATGAATGTATTACAAGATATACCGTGACCTGGATGGATGAAATTACAGATATACCTTGTATAATATGTGAGACACCTCCTGATATGATATTACAGATATACGGCCGGGCAACAGAGGATGATACCTGATTCAGATATCCGTGACCTGGATGGATGAATATTACAGATTATACCGTGACCTGGAGATGTATGAGTCTGATTACAGACTTGCAGCACCCTTTGTGAATGCCATCTCGATAGTCCACATATTACAGTATACCCTGACCGATAGATTATATGGTAGATATTACAGGATATACCATACACCTGGATGAAATGAATATTACATGGATACAGTTGACCTGGATGATGAATATTACAGATATACCTTGACTGGATGGATGAATATTACAGATATACCGTGACCTGGATGAATGAATATTACAGATAACCTGACCTGGATGGAGAATATTACAGATATACCGTGACCTGATGAAGAATATTACCAATTACCGTGACTGGATAAATGTAATTACAGATATACCAGTGACCGGATGGGATGAATATTACAGTATATACCGTGGACCTGGATGATGAATTACGATATACCGTGACCTGGATGGATGATATTACAGATTATACCGTGACCTGGATGGGATGAATATTACAGATATTACGTGGACCTGGATGATATGAAAGTACAGATATACCATGACCGGATGGATGGAATAGTACAGATATACCAGTGACCTGGATGGATGAATATTACAGATATACCCTGATCCTGGAATGGATGAATATTACAGATTCTCATGACCTGGATGGATGAATATTACAGATTACCATGACCTGGATGGATGAATATTACGATATACCGTGACCTGGATGGATGAAATATTACAGATACACGTGACCTGGATGGATGAATATTACAGATATACCATGACCTGATGATGGATGAATATACAGATATACCTAGTGACCTGGATGGATGAAGTATTACAGATATACCAGTTGACCTGGATGGATGAATATTACAGATATACCATTGACCTGGATGAATGAATATTACAGATATACCATGACCTGGATGGATGAATTTACAGATATACCTGACATGGATGGATGAATATTACAGATATACCGTGACCTGGATGGATGAATATTACAGATATACCTGACCTGGATGAATGAATATACAGAATTAACGTACCTGGATGGAATGAATATTACAGATATACCGTGACCTGGATGAATGAATAGTACAGATATACCAGACCTGGATGAATGAATATTAAGATATACCGTGACCTGGATGAATGAATATTACAGATATACCGTGACCTGGAGAGATGATAATATTACAGATATACCGTGACCTGGAGGATGAATGAATATACAGATATACCGTGACATGGATGGATGAATATACAGATATACCGTGATGGATGGATGAATAATATAAGATATACCGACTGGATGAGAATATTACAGATAACCGTGACCTGGATGGAAGATATTACAGATATACCAGGACCTGGATGAATTGAATATTACAGAATAACCGATGACCTGGATGAATGAATATTACAAGATATACCGTGACCTGGATGGATGAATATTACAATAATATACCGTGACCTGGATGGGATGAATATTACCAGATATACGTGACCTGGATGAATGAATATTACAGATATACCGTGACCTGATGATGATATTACAGATATACCATGACCTGGATGAATGAATATTACAGATATACCATGACCTGGATGATGAATATTACAGATTACCATGACCTGGATGAATGAATTACTACGATATACCGACCTGGATGATGAATATTACAGATATACCGTGACCTGGATGGAGAATATTACAGATACACGTGACCTGGATGGATGAATATTACAGATATACCGTGACCTGGATGGATGAAGAGTACAGATATACCATACTATGACTTATAACGATATACCAGTCCGGACGGCCCTAATGCATATTAGCTTAACCTTTTTCCACTGTGACCTTAGCGCTCACACACACGTGTGTGACGATATACCCGTGAATGGTCTCCACTCCCCGCACCAAAAAGAGAGCGGAGAAAGTAATTGATATGCATTGACAGATATACCTTGACCTGGAGGTAGGAATATTACAGATATACCATGACCTGGATGGATGAATATTACAGATATACCATGACCTGGATGGATGAATATTACAGATATACCGTGACCTGGATGGATGAATATTTCAGATATACCATGACCTAGATGAATGAATATTACAGATATACCGTGACCTGGATGGAAAATATTACAGATTACTACTGACCTGGATGGATGAATATTACAGATATACCGTTACCTGGATGGATGAATATTACAGATATACCATGACCTGGATGAATGAAATATTACAGATATACTGACCTGGATGATGAATATTACGAATTACCGTGACCTGGAATGGATGAATATTACAGTATAACCGTGACCTGGATGGATGAATATTACAGATATACCGTGACCTGGATGAATGAATATTACAGATATATACCTTGACCTGGATGGATGATATTTACAGATATACCATGACCTGATGGATGAATATTACAGATATACCGTGACCTGGATGGAATGAATTTACAGATATACCGTGACCTGGATGGATGAATATTACAGATATACCGTGACCTGGATGGATGAATATTACATAATACCGTGACCTGGATGGATATATTACAGATTATACCGTGACCTGGATGGATGAATATACAGATATACCGTGACCTGGATGGATGAAATTTACAGATATACCGTGACCTGGATGGATGAATATTCCAGATATACCGTGACCTGGATGGTAATATTACAGATATACCGTGACCTGGATGGATGAATTTATACAGATATACCTTGACCTGGATGGATAATATTACAGATATACCGTGACCTGGATGGATGAATTACAGATATACCGTGACCTGGATGGATGAATATTACAGATATACCGACCTGTAGGATGAATATACAGAATACCGTGACCTGGATGGATGAATATTACAGATATACCGTGACCTGGATGGATGAATATTACAGATATTACCGTGACCTGGATGGATGAATATTACAGATATACCATGACCTGGATGATTAATATTACAGATATACCGTGACCTGGATGGATGAATATTACAGATATACCATGACCTGATGGTGAATATTACAATCATACCTGGATGGATGAATATTACAGATATACATTGACCTGGATGGTGAATATTACAGATATACGTGACCTGATGGATGAAATTACAGATATACCATGACCTGGAATAATGAATATTACAGATATACCGTGACCTGAATGGATGAATATTACAGATATACCGTGACCTGGATGGATGAATATTACAGATATACCGTGACCTGGATGATGAATATACAGATATACCGTAACCTGGATGGATGAATATTACAGATATACGTGACCTGGATGAATAATATCCGATTCTTGACCTGGATGATGAATTTAGATATACCTGACGGGATAAATGATATTACAGATACCATGACCTGGATGGTTGAATATTACAGATATACCGTGAACCTGATGGATGAATATTACAGATATACATGACCTGGATGGATGAATATTACAATATACACCGTTGACCTGGATGGATGAATATTACAGATATACCGTGACCGGTGGATGAATATTACAGATATAACATGACCTGTGATGAATATTACAGATATACATGACCTGGATGGATGATATTACAGATATACCGTGACCTGGATGGATGAATATTACAGATATACCGTGACCTGGATGGATAATATTACAGATATACCGTGCCTGGATGAATGAAATTACAGATATACCGTGACCTGGATGATGAATTTACAGATACCATGATGACCTGATGATGAATATTACAGATATACCGTGACCTGGATGGTGAATATTACAGATATACCGTGACCTGATGGATGAATATTACAGATATACCGTGACCTGAATGAAGGAATATTACAGATATACCGTGACCTGGATGATGAATATTACAGATATACCGTACCTGGATGAATAATATTACAGATATACCATGACCTGGATGGATGAATATTACAGATATACCGTGACCTGGATGAATGAATATTACAGATATACCGTGACCTGGATGATGAATATTACAGATATACCGTGACCTGGATGAATGAATATTCAAGATATACCGGACCTGGATGGATGAATATTACAGATATACCGTGACCTGATGGATGAATATTACAGATATACCGATGACCTGGATAATAATATTACAGATAGTATACCGTGACCTGGATGGATGAATATTACAGATATACCATGACCTGGTGATGAAATTACAGATATACATGACCTGGATGGATGAATATTACAGATATATGTGACCTGGATGGATGAATATTACAGATATACGTGACCTGGATGGATGATATTACAGATTCCATGACCTGGATGAATGATATTACAGATATACCGTGACCTGGATGAATGAATATACAGATTCATACCGTCCTGGTGGATGAATATTACAGATATACATGACCTGGATGGATGAATATTACGATATACCGTGACCTGGATGGATGAATATTACAGATATACCTGACCTGGATGAATGATATTACAGATATACGTGACCTGGATAATGAATATACAGATTACCATGACCTGGATGGTGAATATTACAGATATACCGTGACCTGGATGGATGAATATTACAAATATACCGTACCTGTGGATGATACTACGATATACTACCTGATGGATGAATATTACAGATTAACATGACCTGGATGGATGAATATACAGATATACCGTGACCTGGATGGATGAAATTACAGATATACCGTGACCTGATGATAATTACAAATACCAGACCTGGATATGAATATTACAGATATACCATGACCTGGATGGATGAATATTACAGATATACCGTGACCTGGATGAGAATATTACAGATATACCGTGACCTGAATGAATAATATTACAGATATACCATGACCTGGATGGATGAATATTACAGATATACCTGACCTGGATGAATGATATTACAGATATACCGTGGACATGAATGAATAATATTACAGATATACCGTGACCTGGATGATGAATTTACGATATACGCATGACCTGGATGATGAATTTACAGATTACCATACCTGGATGAATATATTACAGATATACCGTGACCTGGATGAATGATATTACAGATATATACCGTGACCTGGATGATGAATATTACAGATCTACCGGATAATGAATATTACGATTACCATGACCTGGATGGATGAATATACAGATATACCATGACCGATGGAGAATATTACAGATAACCATGACCTGGATGAATGAATTTACAGATATACCAGACCTGGAGGTAATATTACAGATATACGACCTGGATGGATGAATATTACGATATACCAGACCTGATGATGAATATTACAGATATACATGACCTGGAGGATGAATATACAGATAACCATGACCTGGATGGTGATATTACGATATACCGTGCCTGGATGAATGAATATTACAGATATACCATGACCTGGATGAATGAATATTACAGATATACCATGACCTGGATGGTGAATATTACAGATATACCGTGCCTGGATGAATGAATATTACAGATATACCATGACCTGGATGAATGAAATTACAGATATACCGTGCCTGGATGAATGAATATCAGATATACCATGACCTGGATGAAAGAAATTACGATATACCGTGACCTGAGATGATGAATATTACAGATATACCATGACCTGGATGGATGAATATTACAGATATACCGTGACCTGGATGGATGAATATTACAGATATACCAGCGATGGATGAATAATATTACAGAATACCGTGACCTGATGAAGAATATTACAGATATACCATGACCTGGATGGATGAATATTACAGATATACCGTGACCTGGATGGATGAATATTACAGATATACCATGGATAGACTACATGACTGGATGGATGAATGAATGATGTAAGAATACATGATAGATGCATGAAATTGAGAATGAATGAATATACAGATAACCGGCCTGGCTGGATGAATGAATATTACAATATACCATGACCTGGATGAATGAATATTACAGATATACCTGACCTGGATGGTGAATATACAGATATACCTGCCTGGATGAATGATATTACAGATATACCTGACCTGGTGATGAATATTACAGATATACCATGACCTGGATGTGAATATTACAGAAAAAAAATTAAAAATACCGTGACCTGGATGAATGAATATTACAGATATACCATGACCTGGATGATGAATTACAGATATACCGTGACCTGGATGGATGATTACAGATATACCTATGCCTGGATGGATGAATATTACAGATATACCGTGACCTGGATGGATGAATATTACAGATATACCATGACCTGGATGGATGAATATTACAGATATACCATGACCTGGTGGATGATATATACAGATAACCATGACCTAGATGGATGAATATTACAGATATACCATGAACTGGATGGATGAATATTACAGATATACCATGACCTGGATGGATGAATATTACAGATATACCATGACCTGGATGGATGAATATTACAGATATACCGTGACCTGATGGATGAATATTACAGATATACCATGACCTGGATGGATGAATATTACAGATATACCATGACCTGGATGGATGAATATTACAGATATACCGTGACCTGGATGAATGAATATTACAGATATACCGTGACCTGGATGGATGAATATTACAGATATACCATGACCTGGATGGATGAATATTACAGATATACCATGACCTGATGGATGAATATTACAGATATACTGACCTGGATGATGAATATTACAGATATACCGTGACCTGGATGGATGAATATTACAATATACCGTGACCTGGATGAATGAATATTACAGATATACCTGACCCGGATGGATGATATTACAGATATACCGTGACCTGGATGGATGAATATTACAGATATACCGTGACCTGGATGAATGAATATAAGATCTATCCGTGACCTGGATGAATGAATATTACAGATATACCGTGACCTGGATGGATGAATATTACAGATATACCATGACCTGGATGGATGAATATTACAGATATACCGTGACCTGGATGGATGAATATTACAGATATACTATGACCTGGATGGATGAATATTACAGATATACCATGTCCTGGATGGATGAACCTTCACTATTATATTCCCTGTTTTTATTAATATTACATTTACAGTGGTGGAAAGAAAACAGCAGCACATTAAGATGTTTTTTTCTATCTATAGATCCCAAGATCCCAATGTACAGATAACTGTGTCCCCGGATTCAGGAAGGCATCAATACCCAGAGCCCAGTCCTGCTGTTATGACTGTGTCCCATGTTCAGAAGGAGAGATCTCCAATAGAACTGGTAATAATAAATTTACCATGTTGTTTCTCCCTTACAAGCTGGTTATTGCAACAATAACTCTTGTTATCCCTGTGTCTTGTTTTTCTTTAGTTTTACTGAATCGTGGTAAATAATATCATTATAATCCACCCCTAAGTGGATTTCTATGGGGCCAACTGTAACATAGTAATGTTATAATTGTCTCGCTACTACTGCTAAAATGTAATTACTAATTACTTTTTTTTAATGGATTTGCCCTTTTACCATTAATTGATATCTTTTTTCCTAGTCATGGTCTTTGCTTTATTTATGTGATATATTTAGTGTTGGCTAGTTTAGTATTCAGTAAATTATATCAGGGCTTAGTCAATATAAACCGAAATAAAGCTTCAACCTTTGTTCCTAAAACATGAGACATTAGTGTATAACAGACGCCTGGTATAGCTATAGACAAACATCAATATCCCTTATAATCTATAGCAGAGACTCTCCATAGGATCTCTAGATAAGTTATACACACAATCGTCCGCAGAAAGTTTCCCAGGGGGGGGCTACATACAAGTGGGTGTGGCTTATTTTTGTGGGTGTGGTTTGAGAATGAGCGATGAATGGGATATTTAAAGGAATATATGGTTGTCTATTAAACAGACATGGCTAAAACAATCTTCTTAGATGGTTGAACTGCAATTCCCAGCTATAACTTACTAAACATTAGTTAGGAGTTATAAAAGATATAAACTGGCCACAACATGGTTATATTCAGACAGATGAAAGGCTTTAAGGTAGAAATGCAGCTCAGTTACCCCAACCCTTTTATTAGAACAGTCCCAAGGTCAGAGACAATCTCAGGGTCACCATAAAGTCACAACCTACAGTCACCCCACAGCACACACCCCGACCCGACCTAATATTCATTCAACTCCCCTTTCACCCACTTACGCAATAAAAATAAAAATTAAAAAAAAAAAAAACCAATCAAGCAGCACCAATAAATAACACCCTCAGTACCCACCCCAGTGACTCCACACACACTAAGCCCATATAGGGCATTGCATTGGGCTCCCCACAGACCACAGCACAGGTTCTGTCTTCAAACGCTCCTCCCTCATCATCCACACGGGAAGTCCACACATTGATATATATGGCAGCAGCAGGGATCAGATGATTGTCCTTGGTCCCGTGGGAGACAATTTCAGAATTACCCACTCTCTGTGGGGACAACTCGTATCATAGGCACATCACAAAGGCACAGGGACAGCCAGGGCAGGACACAGGTAGGCAGACAATTAAGGGGACAGACCCCATCTTGCCCCTATGTTCAGATGCCCATGGTTATACAGCAGGATAATTACAAAGTAACAACGTAAAACTATAAATTAGTGTTGGTCTGGGCAGCAGACAGATGGATCGTCATGGAGAAAAAAGATCTTCTCAAACTAACTTGCTTGGTTTTAATGGTGGCCATAGACGCTTAGATCCTGGTTGTATGATATCAAGATATCCCGATATTGTACGACCGTCTGATTGTATATGGACGATCGTTGAAAGATCTTTCAACAATCTTCCAATAATTTCCCCATCAGGCCAGTTAAAAAAAAGTTGGCTAACCGGCAATCCAATTGTACGACCCATTGATTGTACGATCTGACTGTAGTGTCTATGGCCACCATAAGACGTGAGTGAGAATTTAGACTCAGGCATAGCAGTGGATGTAGAATACTTGGATTTTACTAAAGCTTTTAATACTGTTCCACAAATAGTTTATTCCTCTGATTTGTTTTGTTTTGCAGACAGTGAAGTTTGTTTACAATGTCCAGACATGGAATGGCCCAATGAGAAAAGGGATCGATGTATTACAAAGACAAAGGACTTTCTCTCCTACACTAATGATGTCATTTCTGTTGTTTTCTTTTCTGTTTCAATATTCCTTATCCTTATAACTTTAATTATATTTAGGGTTTTCTTAGCCTATAAACACACCCCCATTGTGAGAGCCAATAACAGGTCCCTCAGCTTCCTCCTCCTGGTCTCCATCAAGCTGAGCTTCCTCACTGTGTTCCTGTTCCTCGGTCGCCCTGTGGATATAACCTGCATGTTACGTATAATCACTTTTGGAATCACCTTCTCCATAGCTGTCTCTTCTCTCCTGGCCAAGACTATCATGGTTTACATTGCATTCAAAGCCACCAAGCCTGGGAGCTCATGGAGGAAATGGGTGGGAGTCAAACTGTCCAATTCTGTAGTCTTGATCTGTTCATCCATTCAAATAATAATCTGTATGACTTGGTTGGCCATTTCTCCTCCCTTTCAGGATATGGACATTCACACTTCCCCTGGAACAATCATCATTCAGTGCAATGAGGGATCAGCTATTGCCTTTTACTCAGTTATTGGTTATATGGGGCTTCTGGCAGCTGTTAGTTTTGTTTTAGCATTTTTAGCTCGGACCTTACCGGACAGTTTTAATGAGGCCAAGTACGTCACTTTCAGCATGCTGGTCTTCTGCAGTGTTTGGATCACAATGATCCCGGCCTATCTGAGCACCAAAGGGAAAAACACTGTGTGTGTGGAGATATTTGCCATATTGACCTCAAGTGCTGGACTATTAGGATGTATATTTATACCCAAATGTTACATCATTTTATTTAGACCTGAAATGAACACAAAGTCCTATTTACTGGGTAAGGGGGTCTAGTGATTAGTACGAAGTTGTTTACACGATGAGAGAAAACACATTTTACATAAAAGTTGCCATTTTTATATTTTATTTAATACAATGAATCACATATTATTAATTAAAACAGTGAATCTTGATTTTGGAATTTATGATAATGAAAGTTTATTGAAATGGAAATAATACATTTATAAATAATGATTTAATTTGCTGTAATTTTCTGGATAAAATAAGACCCATTGGATGTTATTTTGTCACTATAAATACAGTGTGGGGTTATCCATTGACTTTATATGTTACAGAACCCTGTAGGATAGATACAACCCACCGGGAGTTTGTGTGTGTAATAAATAGGATATCTCTGGCTATTTCTTCCATTGAGCAGATAATAGACACGGGGATATTTATACATCACTGTATATTTTCTATCTATAATCAGTATAACTGATAGTTAAAGGGAATGGAGAATTATTGGTCTGTGCTAATAAATAGATATGGTCTCATTGGGAGATATTGGGGGTATATTGAATATCTATATTTAAATCTATAGTATCAAGACTGAATTTGGAGGTCTTAGCTGTAATGTTTTCTATAGATAATAAGATGGCATGGAATCTACCAATGGTGTATGGTATAAACCAGCTGCTATACGTGATGGTGTGAGGCACAGTTACTATTACTATGGACATTGCTTCCTGACCACACCAGTTCACATGTAATGTCTGTCAATATGAATTGTGTTTGGCTGTAGTGACATCACTCTTACAGGAGACCTAATAAATTATCCATTGGGGTGTAGGGGTCTCACAGCTCAAAAGCAGGATCCCAGAGGTCATCTAAAATGAAATTATGATTGGTCAAGATTGTATTATAAACCAATCACATTTTGAAATGGTATTTTGACAGACCTACTGAATCAAGAGGTAAGTACCGGAGAAGAGTCTGAGAAGAAAGAAGTCTCTTTGTCCAAAATGGCAAAATCAGCTACAGTGGAAATAATAGCTATTGAATGTTTAGATTTCAAAGGAAGCGATGTTTCATCCATACCCACAAAGAGATAATTGTCAATTTATATTATTTGGTTCTTTTTTAAACTCTTCCCTTTCCTTTCTTAAATATTTTTATTTCCTACCTTCTGATTTGGGAAGCCTAATGTAATTTCAAATTTAGAACTAGTTTTATAATTATCAATATCCTGTAACGCTCCGACAATCTCTGGTCTCTATTCAGTGGATATGTCCCAACAAACACCACTAGCTTCACCTAAATGAAGGATTGTGCCTCAGGATGTGTAAATGGGAACTAGCACACAAAGCAGGTGAGGGATTTCTAACACGTTCCATCTGTAGTCTCCTATACTGATTAAGGCCTCCCTATCTCAGGGGCATTATTACAATGGGAGCCAAGGGTCCCCCATCTTCTTATTTTTCCTATGACAGATATAGCCTCCTCCATTGCAAATGGAGCACAAAAAGGGGCCCCATCATAGTTTTGCTGGGGGTTCCAGTGATTCCTTGTTAACCTCTTCCCTGTCTGTTTAATCCATATATCCCTATCTATATGGCTGTGTTATACAGCAGTATCATTTTATGTTGTGTTAATACTATTAGTTGGGGGACATTATGTGTTAACTAATATTATAGATTTGCAATTCATACAATTTTATATTTTCCATGTTTGGGGTCTCCAAGAAATGAGACACCCACTCTGGTCGCTGGTAGAATATTAGGAAGGATCAGTAGAGTTATTGTATTTTTACACTGTCTATAGGAGAATAGCGTGGAATTGGAGTATGTTCCAGTTTTCTGCACAACACTCTATCACTTTATTTGGCAGCACATTGTAGGTAGTTTCCATTTTGTATTGCATGCTCTTCATACCCGGTAGGAATACGTCCCTTAACACCCGCTGATTATATATGAACCTGTCTGCAAATCACGATAACATAGGCACCCGCAGCCTTGATACTGCCAAGGCCTTCAACTCGGGGGAATGGTCCTATCTGTGGTCAGTTTTAAACAAATTTGGCTTCGGCCCCAATTCGGCCCCAACGCACGGGTCCTAGCGAATGGCTGGACCTCCACAAATTTTTCTATGTCCAGGGGTAAGCGACAAGGCTGCCCACTCTCACCACTACTATTCGCATTGGCGGCAGAACCATGGGCTTCACAGCTTAGACTATTTCCTAGTATCCCAGGTCTACAAAAGGGTAATCTCAAAGAAGTCGTCAGCTTATACGCTGACAACATGATTTTATATCTACCTGACCAAAACCAATCCCTATGTACTGCACTAAACATAATTGAAGAATTTGGTAAGCACTCAGGCTTAACCATAAATTGGTCCAAATCAACAATTTTACCAATAGACACATACCCACCGACCTACCTTTCTGATGGTTTACCATTGATGAGAGTCAGTGAATTAAAATACTAAGGTATTCAAATTAGCAATGATACACTCAGTTTCCCTAAACTTAACCTTGAACCTTTCCCTTCAACTACTAAAATCAAGAGTGCAGGTATCGTCCAAGCTACAACTTGGAATTATGGGCAGAGCAAACCTCACAAAAATGATCATCCTACAAAAACTGCTCTATATTCTATGGCACACCCCTACCTTCCTCCCTCTCAAATACTTCAAAATGATTGAAACAATACTGAGATCCTTTCTATGGGGACAAAGCAGGTATAAACTAACTTGGCAGATAATGTAAAGACCGATAGACCTAGGTGGTATAGCTATACCAAACTTTAACTCCTACTACTTAGCCGCACAAATATCACATATGTACCACTGGTGTCACACTGAAACAGAGAGATTCTGTATTCTCCTCTCTCCTTACAGGGCGACTCAGATCCCTAATCTAGTATGCCTTGTCACCCGTGTCCTGCAAGGAAATCCCCTAAAGAACCAAATACACCCACTTCTATATCAATCCTACAAAATATGGGACACAACACTCAAAAGAATAAATCTACCCCAAATTAACTTACAAACCCCACTATGGTACAATGCTATTTTAGTTTCTCACGATACCCAAACCAGAGGTTTGGTACACCTACAATATATACCAACTATCACACATTACCAAGGATAACGTCTTGAAAACATTTGATATACTAAAAAGCGAATTTAAACTGCCAAACTCAATCAGGGTTATTCAATAAAAGTTCTTATCGTTAAAAATGGTGCTAATTTTGCCCCAACCAATCAGATTTTAGCTTTCAAATGTTAAATAACATCTGATTGGTTGGAGCAAAATTAGCACCATTTTCAACTATAAGAACTTTTATTAAATCTGAATGTTTTTCAGATATTTACAACTCCGTCCTGCCTTTATAACACAATTCCCCGCTCCCCTAGCACAACTAGAAAATAACCCTATCATAGGTACAATAAAAGGTAAGTGATCTGATAAATTAATCTCCCGAATATATTCTCATATTACAACAAACATGGCACAAATACAATGTGGGAAACGGATCTGGGCCATTTAACCACTGAGGAATGGGTGGAAGCATTAAGTGCTCATAGGATAATCTCTCCAAAACCATCTGACCAATCAACAAACCTTTATGTATTGCACAGAACTTACCTGAGCCTGGTCCGCATATCCAAATTTAAAACAAATAGAAGTCCTCTGTGCCCAAAATGTCAAGTGAACCTTGGAGACTGCCTGCCTACTTGGCATAATGGATCACATTAGTATTAACAAATTCCAAAAGATATTCCTGACAGAAGTATTATTTATAGCAAAGAAACTAGTGGCTAAACTATGGATACAGGCATCAATACCAGTTATCACTCTGGAAATCCATGGTAAACTCTATTTTACCATACAGGAAACTACTATGGGAGTCCTCCACACTGACCTGTAATGACTATTAAACCATAAAACAAAATGGAGAGGGGTATGGTTACCAATGAAAAGGAACAAACACACAAATCCGTGTATGATTAATATAGAATATATTTTAGACTGGGTACCTTGATGTTTGAATGCAGTATTATTGTTTTATTGTTTAAAGTGAGTTTATAATATAAATTACATCCTAAAAGGTAACAAACGAAATACCCAAGCGCTGTATAGGGAAAACCTCTTCTGACCCAACACAGGATTCTGGAAGAACACAAGAACATATTGCCTTTATGAACCAATGGACACATACTATTTTACAACAAATCCTGTTATCAACACCCCCGAAGCCCATAACTGGACCTCATAATGTAACTAAAATACTGTACATCAGACTCAAAACAAGAATACAACAGATGGTTTATTGTTTAAATTCTTCAATAAACAGATCCTCCTTTTGGAGTGGATATAAAAAAATACCCTTACACCCTCCTATAGCCTTATTTGTGTTGGGAAACCCACCATAACGTACTGGCATTTTCCATGGACCGATTTCCAGGCTAGGAATACTGTATACCTACTAATGCATTTTCACCACAATAAAAATACATTTTTGCTGCATTATGAATGTAATTGAGCTTGTTTCGTCTAAATCTATGGCAATATGTGTCGTGAAGCAATTCGCTATATACTGTGGTATGAGTTTTCACCGCTGGTTATCGCTGCTTTATAAATTGCAACAAAGGTCACATTTTGCCGAAAACAGCAGCAAAAACTTTGTATATAGAAGAACCAATGTAAAAAGGTTCAATATGAAATCTTGTAGTCACTACAGTGCCCATTATAAAATCTTTTTGCATTGATAACCGTTAAAAGGGAAAAAATACAAAATTTAACCCAATTTCAGCAGGTTAAGAGAACAACAGGTGATGTTTCCATGTATGTGCGATTGGTTTTGTCTTTGTTTAGATTAGATTACATCTACTTCTTATAATCCTGAAATTATTTTGGCTTAAAAAAAGCCAAATTACTGTTCTTTCTATTTCTTCATTTTCTTATTCCGTTTTATTCTTCCGCTTTTTTGGACCGTATCTCCTCCCACAGTTTTTGAGCTAGAGACATGAAATTCGGTACAGACGTGTGGGGCATATAGGAGAAGTGTGCTATCTTCTAGCTAAGGAATCAGCGAAAGTGTTACGGCGTTATTGGCGAATTTCTGGACATTTTTTTCCCATAGACTATAATGGTAACAATCCTCAAATGTGGATATTTCAATACAGTTTTTTTCATGGTCATAAATACAAATGGTGATACCCCCAACCCCCCACACAGACCCAGGTACACCCACCTACTGACCTACCTTTCCCTTTCCCATGGAAGCCATATTTAAAGGGTAACTAAAGTCAAAAAACTAATTTAGATTATCCTCAATAAAAGATAGTTTTATGGTTTTAAACCACAAAAAAGACATACCCCCTCAACCAGACCCAGGTACACAAACCTACTGATCTTATCCATTACTGTGGAAGCCATACTTAAAGGGTAACTAAAGTAAAAAAAACAAATTTAGATTTATCCTCAATAAAAGATAGTTTTATGGTTATAAACACAAAAAAAGACATCCCCCCTCAACCAGACCCAGGTACACCCACCTACTGACCTACCTTTCCATTCCCATGGAAGCCATATTAAAGGGAACTAAAGTCAAAAAAACTAATTTGATTTATCCTCAATAAAAGAGTATTTATGGTTATAAACACAAAAAAGACATACCCCCTCAACCAGACCCAGGTACACCCACCTACTGACCTACCTTTCCATTCCCATGGAAGCCATATTTAAAGGGTAACTAAAGTCAAAAAAACTAATTTAGATTTATCCTCAATAAAAGATAGTTTTATGGTTATAAACACAAAAAAGACATACCCCCTCAACCAGACCCAGGTACACACACCTACTGATCTACTTATTCATTACTGTGGAAGCCATACTTTAAAGGGCAACTAAAGTCAAAAAAGCTAATTTTGATCAATAATCAAAAAACTTTGTTTTTTTTAACCCCCAACGTGATACAGGTATACACAACTACTGACCTACCCCTCCATTACTGTTGCAGCCATACTTAAAGGGTAACTAAAGTAAAAAAAAATAATTTTAACCAATCATCAAAAAAGTTTTTTTTTTTAACTCTCAACCCGACACGGGTACACACACCTACTGATCTACTTATCCATTACTATGGCAGCCATACGTAAAGGGTAACTAAAGTAAAAAAAAAACTCATTTTGACCAATGATCAAAAAAGTTATTATTTTATCCCCCAACCTGATATGAATACACACACACCAACTGACCTACCTTTAATGCATGTGACATATTTAAAGGGTAAGTAAAAAACAACAATGTCCTCTTCATTGACATTATTGAGTTTTAAAATCTGCCGCACAAACCCACAAATTCCCTCCCAAAATGCGGTCTTTCAAGCCAAATTCAAAGTTTATAATTAAACTTTCCCTTTCTAGTTATTTCTAATATTGTTATGAGTGCACATTTGGGGAATTGTGATCATAATATGGTTACCTTTTACATAATGTTACTCAGACAACAAAAATTTACCAAGTAATGTAAAAAAAACCCAAAAAATGGGTTAATTCCTCCAAATAATAACAAAAACATGTCTTCGTATTTATAACAGAACCTCTTTGTAAAAACAGAAAATCCCAACTGTTGCTCTAGATAGAACCAGCTGTAATATCTGGGAATTCCTGGGTATACATTCAGCACCTATATCCCAATCTATAGGTCTTGACCTATAGACAAACCCCCGTTTATCATAAGACTTATATAGCCAGGCTGAATATGGCTGCCCCCAGGTCTTAGAGCGCAAGATATAGGCACTGAGACTGGTTATACCCAAGAAGTCCAGGACACTAACAAGGACAGGCACAAGATTGGTCAGGGACAATGCCAAGGGTTGTAATACAGAATTAGTCAGCCAGTACAATTGGGTGAGGAAAAAGAGTGGTCTGGGAAAGCCAAAGGTCACTAAGGATCAGAGTTAAGAACAAGCAATCAGAAACAAAAAAACCCCAAAACAACAAGAACACACCACCAGCTAAGGATGAATCTAATGCTATAACTTTTCCTCATTTTAATCTATAAATAAATATTTGTAAGTAGCACTGTGAAGTGTGTGTGTTGCTTCTTGCATTGCAATCCTGTACTTTTACTGTGCAGGCTCAGTATCCCCCTCCCCCTTTTAACCACACCCTATTCTATCTGATCAAACTTTTTTATGAGGGCAAGCGTGCTCAGTAATCACTATGAGGCAGCACTGGGATTGGGAATTTCCCACATACCAACTATTAAAACTCTCTCCCCATTCCAGCTACAGCAAAACTACTCCAAGCAGAAAAGTATAATAATAATATGGTACTTGACTGACAGTTGAAATGTAAGATGGATATCAAAAAAATAGGGGACAGATCAACAAAAAATGGTACAGTTGTGGTTGGGAAAAATGATAGTTTC
The DNA here is from genome assembly GCA_019447015.1 of Hymenochirus boettgeri. Lineage (NCBI taxonomy): Eukaryota > Metazoa > Chordata > Amphibia > Anura > Pipidae > Hymenochirus > Hymenochirus boettgeri. The sequence continues at coordinate 106,669 of JAACNH010000662.1, forward strand.
CAGTAATTGGCCATTTAAAATATATTTTTTTTTTCTTCTTTAACATACATGGACAATTAAAATGAAAAGAAGTAAATGCAAAATATGCAATATATTCTAAGCTGTGTGTGGCACCCTCCACAGGGTCATTAACAGTTCTGTTCTGACAGATGTTATATGACTAGAAGAATCCACCCTATATTTACCTTCTAGATGTCCCATGTTTACTATTAGTTTTTGTTTTCCATATTGGAAAAAAAATGCTGGATGTCTGGGAATGGCCAATTAGACTTCCGCATTGGGATAACCAGCGGATCTCAGTATGCCTTTATACTGTACTTACTCTCAGGACATCTAATTGTTATTATCTATTTGAAAATATATGAGTCTTTGTTTTCGAATGAACGCAAATAGTTGAGATTTGTAAATGGTTCAGTAGAGATTGTCCGTACCCAATTGCTGAGGCAATGTCTCTGGAGTGGTGATATTGTGAATTTTACACTATTTACCATATCCTATTAATAAAATAGAGACAATTCCCCTGGGTGAGTTTTACACTATTTATCATATCTATTAATAAAATAGAGAAAATTCCCCTGGGTGAGTTTTACACTATTTATCATATCCTATTAATAAAATAGAGTAAATTCCCCTGGGTGAGTTTTACACTATTTATCATATCCTATTAATAAAATAGAGAAAATTCACCTGGGTGAGTTTTACACTATTTATCATATCCTATTAATAAAATAGAGTAAATTCCCCTGGGTGAGTTTTACACTATTTATCATATCCTATTAATAAAATAGGAGAAAATCCCCTTGGTGAGTTTTAACACTATTTATCATATCATATCCTATTATAATAAAATAGAGAAAATTCACCTGGGTGAGTTTTAACATATTTATCATATCCATAATAAAATAGAGAAAATTCCCTGGGTGAGTTTACACTATTATATATCCTTAAATAAAATGAGATAATTCCTGGGTGAGTTTTACACTATTATCATATCCTTTAATAAAATAGAGAAAATTCCCCTGGGTGAGTTTTACACTATTTATCATATCCTATTAAAAAATAGAGAAATTCCCCTGGGTGAGTTTTACACTATTTATCATATCCTATTAATAAAATAGAGAACAATTCCCCTGGTGAGTTTTACACTATTTATCATATCCTATTAATAAAATAGAGAAAATTCCCCTGGGTGAGTTTTACACATATTTATCATATCTATTAATAAATAGAGAAATTCCCCTGGGTGAGTTTTACACTATTTATCATCTCCTTAATAAAATAGAGAAAATTCCCCTGGTGAGTTTTACACAATTTATCATATCCTATTAATAAAATAGAGAAATTCCCTGGGGTAGTTTTACACTATTTATCATATCCTATTAATAAATAGAGAAAATTCCCTGGTGAGTTTTACACTATTTATCATATCCTATTAATAAAATAGAGAAAATTCCCCTGGGTGAGTTTTACACTATTTATCATATCCTATTAATAAATAGAGAAAATTCCCCTGTAGTTTTAACCTATTTATACATATCCTATTAATAAAATAGAGAAAATTCCCCTGGTGTGAGTTTTACACTATTTATCATATCCTATTAATAAATAGAGAAAATTCCCCTGTGTGAGTTTTACACATATTTATCATATCCTATTAATAAAATAGAGAAAATTCCCCTGGTGAGTTTCAACACTATTTATCTATCCATTAATAAAATAGAGAAAATTCCCCTGGTTGAGTTTTACACTATATTACAAATCCTATTATAAAATAGAGAAAATTCCCCTGGGTGAGTTTTACACTATTTATCATATCCTTAAAAATAAATAGAGAAATTCCCGGGTGAGTTTTACAACTATATCATATCCTATTAAATAAATAGAGAAAATTCCCCTGGGTGATTTTTACACTATTTATCATATCCTATTAATAAAATAGAGAAAATTCCCCTGGTGAGTTTTACACTATTTATCATATCCTATTAATAAAATAGAGAAAATCCCCTGGGTGAGTTATAACACTATTTACATATATCTATAAATAAATAGAGAAAATTCCCCTGGGTGAGTTTTACACTATTTATCATATCCTATTAAAAATAGAGAAATTCCCTGGGTGAGTTTTACACACTATTTATCAATCCTATTAATAAATAGAGAAATTCCCCTGGGTGAGTTTTACACTATTTATCATATCCTATAATAAAATAGAGAAAATTCCCCTGGGTGAGTTTTACACTATTTATCATATCCTATTAATAAAATAGAAGAAAATTCACCTGGTGAGTTTTACACTATTTATCATATCCTATTAATAAAATAGAGAAATTCCCTGGGTGAGTTTACACCTATTTATCATATCCTATTAATAAAATAGAGAAAATTCCCCTGGGTGAGTTAGAGAACAATTCGCCTGGGTGAGTTTTACAGCTATTTATCATATCCTATTAATAAAATAGAGACAATTCCCTGGGTGAGTTTTACACATTTATCATATCCTATTATAAATAGAGAAAATTCCCCTGGGTGAGTTTTACACTATTTATCATATCCTATTAATAAAATAGAGACAATCCCCCTGGGTGAGTTTTCCACTATTTATCATATCCTATTAATAAAAAAGAAAATTCCCTGGGTGAGTTTTACACTATTTATCATATCCTATTAATAAAATAGAGAAAATTCCCCTGGGTGAGTTTTACACTATTATCATATCCTATTAATAAAATAGAGAAATTCCCTGGGTGAGTTTTACACTATTATCATATCCTATTAAAAAATAGAGACAATTCCCCTGGGTGAGTTTTACACTATTTATCATATATCCTATAAAAAATGAGACAATTCCCCTGGTGAGTTTTAACACTATTTATCATATCCTATTAATAAAATAGAGAAAATTCCCTGGGTGAGTTTTACACTATTTTCATCCTATCCTATTATAAAATAGAGAAAATCCCCCGGGTGAGTTTTACACTATTTATCATATCCTATTAATAAAATAGTAGAAAATTCCCCTGGGTGAGTTTTACACTATTTATCATATCCTTAATAAAAAGAGAAAAATTCCCCGGGTGAGTTTTACACTATTTATCATATCCTATTAATAAAATAGAGAAAATTCACCTGGGTGAGTTTTACACTATTTATCGTATCCTATTAATAAAATAGAGAAAATTCACCTGATGAGTTTTACACTATTTATCATATCCTTTTCATAAATAGAGAAAATTCCCCTGGGTGAGTTTAGAGAAAATTCCCTGGGTGAGTTTTACGCTATTTACCATATCCTATTATAAAAATAGAGAAAATTCCCCCGAGTGAGTTTTACACTATTTATCATATCCTATTCATAAATAGAGAAAATTCCCCTGGGTGAGTTTTAAAGAAAAATTCGCCTGGTTGAGTTTTACACTATTTATCATATCCTATTAATAAAATAGAGAAAATTACCCTGGGTGAGTTTTACACTATTTATCATATCCTATTAATAAAATAGAGAAAATTCCCCTGGGTGAGTTTTACACTATTTATCATATCCTATTAATAAAATAGAGAAAATTCCCCTGGGTGTTCACCTGGGTGAGTTTTACACTATTTATCATATCCTATTAATAAAATAGAGAAAATTCCCCTGGGTGAGTTTTACACTATTTATCATATCCTATTAATAAAATAGAGAAAATTCACGTTAAGCCAGCCCTCCAATTCACTAATCACCCAGTGTTACAGCCAGCCCTCCAGTTCACAAATCATCCAGTGTTACAGCCAGCCCTCCAATTCACTAATCACCCAGTGTTACAGCCAGCCCTCTAGTTCAAAAATCACCCAGTGTTACAGCCAGCCCTCCAGTTCACAAATCATCCAGTGTTACAGACAGCCCTCCAATTCACTAATCACCCAGTGTTACAGCCAGCCCTCCAGTTCACTAATCACCCAGTGTTACAGCCAGCCCTCCAGTGCACAAATCACCAGTGTTACAGACAGCCCTCCAGTGCACAAATCCCAGTGTTACAGCCAGCCTCCAGCCATCTTACCTTGAACTTACCTCCGTGATCCCAAGATGCAATATGCGATTACGTCCATTATAGCATTGGGGGATCCTGGCAAGGGGACATGTTCCTCGATTCCTAAATCCTAATACAGTACCACATTAAAAGGGAGATTCAATAAAAGGTCTATCGTTTAAAATGGTGCTAATTTTGCCCCAACCAATCAGATCTTATTTAAAATTTGAAAGCTAACATCTGATTGGTTGGGGCAAAATTAGCACCATTTTAAATGATAAGACCTTTTATTGAACAACCCTGTAAGTTTTGTCTACAATGTAGTGTAAAATTAAATTACTTGGTATTGTATGATGATTGAGCGTATTACTAGAAATAGTGCCATGCTAACCCTATATTACATGGGGTTGCATTGGTTTAGACTTATTTTAGGGATATTGAATCTCCATGAAGTACTTCCACCTTCAGTCTGACAAAGGCCAAAGGGCCCAACATTCAGGGAGATTCAATAAAAGTTCTTATCGTTTAAAATGGTGCTAATTTGCCCCAACCAATCAGATGTTATAACATTTAAAAGATAACATCTGATTGGTTGGGGCATAATTAGCACCATTTTTTTGGTTCATAATTTTTTATTTGTTTTCTGAATTTGCAATTTACATATATAATCGTGCTTTTATAAAAATACAAAATAAAATAATATATTATAGTATGATACCATTCTTATATCTGTCAGAGTTAAAGCATAAAGAAAGAAAAAAAAAATGCAAATAAATATAAACCCTTTTATATCACCCATATAATCATCTTATATTATGGAATTGAAACGACAATAAACAGATGTATTTGAGTCTAAAGTTAACTCCAGTCAACTCTTTCCTAGAAATCATAGACTGTCTGTTTACTAGGATTAGAGATCCTATATACATATCGTGCTCGTCTCCATGTTGCCCCGTATCACCGCTCCGCTCTGCGTTTTCCCAACAGACATGCGCACCTGTGTATTTGGCCTCGGCTCGTCCACTGACCCCCACACCTCCTTCCGCACAACCGCTTAGGTTCCGATCATCTTTGCGTTTCCAATATCCATATCCCATGTTTTGTTCCATGTGTTCATATCATTATTTGCTATATGAGCCGTGAGTTCGTTGTCTGCATCCACCAGACTCTTCGATTATTTCCGAACTCGTGATAGTGGAACCCTTCCATGTTTTTGCTATAATGGTCCTTGTTACTCCACAAATTATTTTAATCAATTTACAGGTGTATTTGTTATAGCCGTGTGGGGGAAGATTAAAGAGAGCGGAGTTGGGGGATAGATGGAAGGGCTCTCCCAACACATCCATTATGATTTGCTCAGTCATTTCCCACACTGTTGGACTTCAGTACAAGACCACCAGCAGTGCAACTGACCAGCTGGGATCCCAAATCCTCGAAACATAAATCTGGGATTGACGGTTTATTTTGTGTAGGAAGGCTGGGGTGGTGTACCAATCGTAACATAATTTTGTAGCTTTCATAGCATCAGTCCACTGCTTGTCTTCTAGGGCGATCTCAAATCTGTTTCCCACTTTTGTAGTGGGGGAACTGTTGGTCATAACATATCTTATATAGCACTGATAATGTCCCTCTTTGTATAGATTGATTCGTGCTTAAAAGTGCGAATAATGTTTAATGTTGATTAGGGCTTTTTTGCAAGATTGTTTTAGGTAAGAAAGGATTCTCGTGTATGAGAACCCTTGTTGGGGGGTATTTTAAATTTTGCTTGGGCTTCGGGCCAACTCAGAGAGAGCCATCCTGCTTAAATATATCCGATATTCTACGGATCTGCTTCACCGTCCATTGTGTGTCCTCTATAATTTGTACTCCTCCAAATAGGGAGTATGAAATAATGGATGGTACTTGTTGGGTGTGGGATGAGATTGTATTTTGAGTTGCATCGATCCCAAATTTTAAGAGATGGTTTTATGATGAATCCTAGGGGGAAGAAATAATTTTCTGTCTCTGGGTTTACTAGAGTCGAATAGGAGTGTAAGGGGAAGAGGATGGTTTTCTAGATCTACCAATTTTGTTTTATTCGCCCCTTGAGTCCATTGGAGAATTTGAAGTATGCCTGTATCGAGGGTAGAGCAAAACCACCTTTGTCTTTATGTCTTGTTAGGTAATTACATTTTATTCTTGGTCTTTTATCCTGCCAGATAAATCTCTAAATAAATTTTGAATTTTGAGGAATCTGAGGTTTGAATATTAAGGGCAGAGCTCTAAATAGATAGAGGAGTTTTGGCATTATAGTCATTTTGATTGCAGTTTAGCAGCCGATAAGTGATAGAGGGTATGAGTTCCACTCTTTCAGAAGATTGGATATATGGGTTATCATTTTAGAATAATTATGTGAGTAAAGAGTATGAGGATTGGATGATAATGCTACTCTAGATACTTGAATGAATCAATAGACCATCTGAATTTAAATTTGGTGCACAATGAGGTTTTTGTTTCGGCATGTATATGGATGCCATATGCTGTTGATTTATTGTGGTTAATTTTAAATCCTGAGAATCTCCAAAAATGTCCAAATCTTTATACAATTCAGTGATAGATTCCATCGGATTAGTAATATAGATAAGAGTGTTGTCTGCATATAGGGACACCTTTGTTTATATGATTCATAGGTATGCCAGATATTTTAGGATTACTTCTTATCTGGGAGGCAAGGGGTTCGATACATAGTGCAAATAGTAATGGGGATAGGGGGCACCTTGTCTGGTACCGTTTTGTACGTCTATATTTGTTAAAGCGTATCCATATTTTTCAATAGCTTTTGGATTGTTATATAAAGTGAAAATTGCGTCTGTGAATGCATCCGGAAGGCCAAAGTGATATAGTACTCTACGGAGGTATGGCATTCTACTCTATCAAACGCCTTCTCCAGTCTAATGATAATAAGATTGAAGGCGTTTTATTAGAAAGTGAAGACTGCATTATATCAGTGCTGTTTAATGTTGTCTGTGGGTTGGCGTGTGATGATAAAGCCAGTTTGGTATATTGGTAATCCGTGGTAAAAGGGGTTTTAGTCTGTTTGGGCAGTATTTTGGCATATAATTTAACATCTGTGTTGATGAGTGATATAGGTCTGTAGTTTTTGGTCGGTGTGGTGTCCCTGTCTGGTTTGGGTAGACAATAATATGGGCGTCCAGCATCTCCTAGGGAAACATTCTGTAAAACTTTATTGAGTAAATCTAGTAAATGTGGGCTTAAAATTTCTTTGAACTATTTGTAGTATTCTGTGGTAAAGCCGTCTAGGCCGGGAGCTTTTCTAGTTTTAGTATCTTTAAGTGTGATATCTAATTCTTCTAAGGTGATAGGTGCAACCAGTTTAGTGCTTGTGTCTAGAGTATCTTGGGGAGGGATAGTCTATCTAGGAAGGTGTCCAATGTTTTTTGAAATTCCGAGTTTTGGTGATTGGTTATGGTGGAGTACAGTTGTTGGTAATAATTAGCAAACTTTGTGTGATCCCTGCGGATCATATTGTAATTTTCCTTGTTCATCTTTTAAAGGGAGGAAACCTATTGGCTGTCATTTTTTGTTTAAGTTTTTTAGCTAACATTGAGTCGGGTTATTAGCTTTATGATAAAATTTTTGTGTTGAAAGTTTAGGGCTTTTTCGGCCTTAGTAGAAATTATTTGTCCTAGATCTTCTTATACTTTTCTGCTAATTTATAAGTTGAGTCTTGCAATTTCTTGCTAAGTTTTATATCTGTTTGTTTTATGAGGCTTAAGAGTTCCATTATTCTTGCTTCTCTTTGTCTTTTAATCTTAGCAGCTAGCTGTATAGATTTGCCTCGAATTACTGCTTTGTAGGCGGTCCATAATATGGCTGAGTTGGTTTCTGGGTGTTTGTTTTCTTGGAAGATAGATCTATGGTTTGTTTGAGTTCGTCTGATGAGGGGCTTTGAAGAATTAACGATTCATTGAGGCGCATGTTGGGGGGGTCTGGGTGTGATCAGGTTTTTTAGTGATATTGAAACATATGCGTGGTCAGACCACAATATTTCTGATATATATGAGTTATGTACGGCAGATAGGAGTTGAGGGGCGACTAATATGTAATCATCTCTTGAAAATTTTGTGAACATGGGAATAGAAGGTGAATTCCTTTTTATATGGGTTAGTAAGTCGCCATGTGTCCACAATGTTTGTATTTTTCAAAAAGAGGAGATTATTTTGCTGAGGAGGTGTGTGTTGAGGTTTTTCGTCTAGAGGACTTATCCAAGGTGTGATGAATGTGGGGTTGAAGGCCCTCCCATGATAATATTACTTGTAGCATGGAACACTATTTTTGACGACAGAGATCTGAAAAACTGTTTTGTGTTTCGTTGGGGACATATACGTTTATTAATGAGATGTTTGGATTTCATAATACAGCCATTAAGAATAATATATCGGCCCTGAGGGTCTCGGAGACTGACTCCTCCACAAATCCAATCTGTTTTTAATAAGGATCACCACCCCAGCCTTTCCAGATTCTGAGGATGCAAAATAGGTGTGGGAAAAATGTGGGCCCAGTATTTGGGTTTTTTATTTTTTTTGAAATGGGATTCCTGAAGAAATAAAATATCCGGGGTGTTTCTTTTTGTAGTTATTGTATTGCCATTTTACGCTTTTTGGGGTGCATTTAGACCTTTAAACATATGTGAGATTAAAACAATTTCGTTAGTCATGGTGGGGCCCGACAACAAAGTTTCTTATCACAGCTACATGATACTTTACCAGTGGTATGAGATGTGATCGGGTCTTTTGTGCGGAAAATCTTACGTAAATATGGAGCGCTGCGGGGAGCCGGCGGACCGTAGCTAAAGACCATCTGTGAAACAAGAGCAACAAGGAGAGAATATTAGAAATAAATTCAAAGACAGCCATGTTAATCTGTTGATGGAGGGAGTGCAATAAACAGAGTATTCAAATATAACACAAAAACTATTTACAATGCCTAGGTAAAGGCCGAAAAAGCACTGTCATATTTCGGTTGTCCATCGGTTGTAGTAGGGATCCATGGAAGGATCTGTTCTTTGTAAGGGGGTTAAGAGGTAGAATGTTCCGATAGTCTCATATGTTGAGTGGTAATATTTTGGCTCAATTAAAGATAGGGGAGAGTTCCTGAATAATGCATTCCTGTGTCCTTAGTTAACGGGGGGGTCAGTCTGGTTGTTGTAGGTCCGCTCCAAGAATTCTCTTTGTGACTTAGTCGCATCTTGCGGCCTTATCACGGCTTGTAGTTGGGTTCTGGGTGGGCTTTTTGGTTTACCGGGGGCATCGTGTCTCTGGCTCCGATAGAATAGATATGAGTATTTGGCTCATGCCAGTCACGTGTCCTTAGGGATCAGTGAGGGTTGGGTGGGGCCTGGCAAAGTGAGGTATGTCTTGTCCCGGTTTTACATCCTTTCCTGAGACTTAAATATCAACAGGGTTATGGGATTATTGGGTTATGGGATACACATAGATTGGGTATGGGTTGTACATGAGGCATTAGTTATAGGGTATCTCGCCTAATTTGTGTGAGATTCTTGGAGTTGGTATCACTCCACTCCAGGGATATGAAATTTAGGACATAGTTTGGGACTTTTATGTTGTCACACATTGTCTATTATAAGCCCTATCGGGCGATACTTTCGGTTGTAGGAAGCCACGGGTGGGATATTCAGGCCTGGTTGTTGAGGGTCCGCTCCGGGGATTTCCTTTGTAGTTTGGCCGTAACCTGTGACCATATCGCAACTGGTGGTTGGGTTCTGGGTGGGCTTTTCTGGCTTGCGGGTGTTCTCTGCCTCGTAGGCCCAGTCTGGTAGTAAGGCCTCACCTTCTTCTGGAGAGGCTATTGATAATAGTCGTCCGTTATGAGTAACCGAGAGCCTGAATGGGGTCCCCATCTATTTTGGTATTATTTCTAGTTAGTATCTCTGTGATCAGTCGCATATCTCGTCTTCTCGCTATGGTAATGGTGGAGAGATTGTTGAATAATTTTATACTAGCCTCCTAAAAGACTAGCTGGTTCACATTGCGGGTTGCCGACATGATTGCCTCCTGGTTTAAAATAATGTAGTTTACATATTATGCCCCTGGGTGGGTCATCTTTCCGAGGTTTGGGCCTTAGAGCCCTGTGTGCTCTGTCCAAATAGAGATCTAAGTGTGTGGTCCTCCGGAGGATATGGTGTGAAACAGCTGCATGAGGTATGGTTCCAGATCCGTGGTTTCCTCTGGGACTCCCCGGATTCTGATATTACCCTGCAGTTCCTGTTCTCAAAATCTTCTTGCTGATCTCTTATAAGATATATATCCCTTCGAATTTCCGCCAGCTCGGTTTCCACCTGTTGGCAATATGTAGAGACTTGGTCGGAAGAGGTCTCGAGGGCTGCAACCTCTCTCCCAGGGAGGCAATCTCCAATTTGACTCTCGGATATTTGAGATTGAGAGGTGTATCAGTCTTTCGATGCTAGATTGTAAGGCTTCTAGGTCCTTTTTGGTGCAGAGGGCTGTGTCTCTGGGATCATCAGACTGGCCGGCTCCATCTTAGGATCCTCGTGGAGTGGTTGGCAGGAAAAATTCCCCAGGTCAGATTTTGCCCCTGTTTGTTTTTTAGGTGGCATGTTGTGTAGGGGGTATTAAGGAAGGCAATAGGTGGTTTTAGGAGTCCCTTAGTCGTCCCAAGATGTTATTAGGATTGCTGGTAACACGCTGTAGAGCGGGGGAGACCCATCGAGGTGCGACTGCTCACATACTCAGCAAACTCTGCCCCCCCAAATTAGCACCATTTTAAACGATAAGAACTTTTATTGTATAACCCCCATTGTGTGTTATTGGCTGGCTGGGCACTAATAAAGTTGGGAGAACCCCATTGAAATAGACTGAAGGCTGGGAAGTACTGTAGTGTAATATATTTATCATATACATTACTAAAGCCTAGAATGGCTCCAACATTCAATCCAAATCAGACCTCAGCACTGGTCATCCAATCGAACACAGGACTGTTTCCTTTTTATTTCTTCAAATTATTTTTTTTACCCCGATAACACATTTAACCCCAGATCTATGAGAAAGGTATTATGGGTATTATAGGAAGCGAGACCACCAAGGTAAGAAAGCTGTGACCGAATTATGTCATACTAATCTAAATGTGTTTTATTCAACAGCTACACCATTATTTGAAGAACCTTCAACATTATTCCACAGAAGGACTTCCCAGAACGTTCAATGACTATGGAGGATATGTAACTAATTACGGAATTTATATCAACCACAAATATAAGAAATATTTTCTTTTATTTACTGCATATAATTATTTGTAGATTATTACAGCATTGGGACCATCACACCCTGGGCTCCGTCAGACCAACAGATTAAGATCTCCTCCCCTTTAATAACATGGAAGAAAAACAGCACAAAAGTAAATAGACTTTGTAAATAATTAGTGTTATGTATTTGATAGGAACGGTAACTTACATAATTCTATTATACGAAATGGTGTTCATTTACAGCCTGGTAACTACAGACCTGTAAGGTTACATCAGTGGTGGGAAATAATGGAAACTTGTTACGGACAGTAACAAATATGAATAGCTTTATAGTATGTCAGTAAATTAGGGCCTTGTCTATCCAGAGTGCTCTTTTCTGGAGTTAAAGCCACTAAATGATTTATTATGGATAACGCGGCTTTAACCCTTCCTTGCACCATCTACTCGGTTATCGCTGAAGGCTCCTGTGCAGCCACTGCTAACTAATTCAACTAGAAAGGGAAAGTTTAAGTATAAACTTTGAATTTGGCTTGAAAGGCCGCATTTGGAAGGGAATATGTGTGTTTGTAAAACTCAATAATGGCAATGATGAGGATATTGTGTTTTTACTTACCCTTTAAATATCACATGAATGAATGGACAGGTCAGTAGGGGGTGTGTACCTGTGTCAGGTTGGGGTTTAAAAAAAAAATAACTTTTTTTATTATCGGTCAAAATTGTTGTTGACTATAGTTACCCTTTAAGTATTCTGTCACAGAAATGGAGGGGTAGGTCAGTAGGTGTGTGTACCTGGGTCAGGTTGGGGTTTAAAAAACCAAACTTTGTTGATGATTATCAAAATTGTTTTTTGACTATAGTTACCCCTAAATATGGCTGCCATGGAAATGGAATGGTAGGTCAGTAGGTGTGTGTACCTGGACCAGATTGAAAGTTTAAAAAAAGCTTTTTTTGATGATTGATCTTTTTTTATTTAGTTACCCTTTAAGCATAGCTGCCACAGTAATGGAGGGGTAGGTCAGTAGGTGTGTGTACCTGTGTCAGGTTGGGGGGGGTTAAGAAATTTGTTGTTTGACTATTGTATCCTTTAAACTGACAGGGTGCTCTGGTATGTTCTATCTAGAAATGTCTTCTACAGCTTTATGTGCATCTCCAGCAAGGTATCGTTTTAGATAAAGCATCTTTTCACAAGAGGATGGGTCTTTGATCAATAAGAGCCATGAATGATAGTTTCCAATCTATGAACTTTAAAGGATACGCCTGTAAATGTAGTTAGTTCTGGAGGAGATAGTCGATTTATTGTCAATGCACTTGCAAGTATCTGAGCAAGACTAGGCAATTGTGCAGATGATGAAGGGTTGGGAGGGGTTTGCTTAGGTTGGAAAGAAACAGTTTCTGGATTCAGGAGGGAGCTCTGTGCCTCGGCAGGAAAAGTCCTTCCTTATAACAGGGTCGACTTCTGTCGGTATATAGTTCCTGAAGTTTGTTTTTCTTCCTGCTATTTTAACTAAAACTCGATTTTTCCCCTTTCCTTTTCATCCAAGGCAGCAATGAACATAGAGTATATTTGCACCGAAATCTTTAAATTCCCCTACCACTTCAGCAAATGTTTTTTCACCATATTTATTATTTATCTCTGGTCCAGAGGGTCAGAGTTGGCTACATTGGACCATGTGTTTGTGTCTCCTGGGGAGGTCCTTACCTCCTTTGCCTGGCACTTCTAATGCTCTGTTCCCCCTGCGGTGCAGTTGCGCACAGTGTCTGCCCCCATTCCACACCAGTCCAGGTACCTGTCCGTCTGACATGATACCGCGACCATCCCTTGGCGCGCTTCCAGGGTTCCCGGCGACGCAGTGTGACATCATTGCCAGACGTCGGCGTCCTCGTCTCAGTCAGGGAAGTGACAGTGCGGGAATTTAAAAGGTAGGATCTTCTTAGGGGAACCCCTCTGTTGTAGTGAGGAGGTTTGCTTCCCTGGTCGCATTTTTTTGTTACATGTGATCCTATTTGTGATTCTTGGACTGGTAGGTATGGAGAGAGAGGGGCTCAGTTTATTTTAATTTGCAGGTCTGTTGCTTATGGCCTCATTTATTTATAACCAATCTGTCTGGGAGGACTGGTGCCCGCTTTGGTCTGATAAGCCCCAGCATCAGCAGTAAAGCTCCTCTCTGTTTTTTCTGAATGACTTACATTTTGCTGTACCTTCTCCCCCCAGCCCCTACAATCTCTTCAGAAGGACGGCAAGTCGCTGAGGATCCTACGCCCACCTTTAAGAAAAATGCAACTACCAAATCAAGATTTTGCCCAGGATGTGAGGCTTGATTGCCAAAAGGATACACGGATAAGCTCTGTGTTACTTGTGCTGGGAAATTAAAGGAGAAGTAATCCCCCTCGGTGTGAAGATTTCTCTTGTCTTAAAAGAATACTGAAGCTTCATTTCAGGCTATATCTGTTAAATTCAATTAGATCAACCAGACTTGAAGTTTAGTTCTTTGAAGACGTTTCGCTAGTCATCCGACTGGATCTCTCAATTCAGAATGACTTGTACAAGAATCTGTGGCAATTATGTACCCTGGAAAATCCCAATTAGCATATCACAGCCAGGTGTTAAGGGCGTGATTAGATAGTGGCTAAGAGGTGTTTAGGAACGCCCAGAGTAAGTGTTTAAACAGCATTGTACATGGCAGACAGTTGGTGTCGAACCCCCCCACCTCTATTTAGGCTTGGTTTCTTTATTTTCCACATACATGGCCTCCTTAACACACTCTCTTGAACCAGTCACGTTCCTTCGCCAATATGTTAACATTACAATCTTCAAAGGATGTCCTTTATCCTAAGATGCAGATACACGGCTGAGTCCTGACCTGAGGAATTGGCTCTTCTGTGCTGGGCCATACGTAGATGCAGTTGTTGTTGGTCTCCCCACATACAAATCAGAGCATTCTTCACTGACATGCACTGTGTATATGATGTCACTCTTCACTGCACGTGTATATGATGTCGCTTTTTGTGATTCGTTATTGGGTCTACGGATGTACCAATTGCGCCTCAGTGTGTTGTTGGTATAAAGCAGACAGAGATACGGTGTTTATTGAAAATTCTTGTTAATTTCTCGGAGACCCCTGCTACATATGGGATAACCATGTTCTCCTCCTGTCTTGCTTTTCCCCTTCACTGTTGGTATTCGTGGTCATTTCTTTCCTTCTACTTCTTTTGACAAAGGCCCAGTCTGGATATCCACACGTTTTTAAGGGCTCTTCTGAGAGTTTCATTTCTTTAGCCTTTGCCTCGTGGCAGTGGGGATGTTCACAGCTCTGTGTTGCAGAATTCTTATGACACCCAGCTTGTGATCTAAAGGGTGGTGGGAGTCACACATCAAATACTGATCTGTGTGTGTTGGTTTTCTGTAAACCTCTACTTCCAGTTTACCTTTCCTAACTTCTACCAAGCAGTCCAAGAAAGCCAGTGTGTTGTTTTGATCTTCCCTTGTAAATTTGATGTTTTGGTCTACCACATTGATGTGTTCTGTGAAAGCTTGTACTTCCTTCTGGTAGATTTTAACCCAGGTGTCATCCAATATCTGAACCAGTGGCTGGGTGCTATGCCCCTTAAAGGTATTAAGCGCCTGTTTTTCTACCTCCTCATGTAAAGGTTGGCCACAATGAGTGAAACTGGAGATCCCATAGCACATCCATGTTTTTGCTTATAGAAACTTATCCCTGTATTTGAAATAGGTGGTATTCAGGCACAAGTCCAGTAAGGAACTCACCTTGTCTGGGTTGAGATCAGTTCTGCTGGTAAGAGTGCTGTCTTGGCCCAGCCGTTTTCTCACCATGTCAACAGCCTCCTTGGTGGGTATACAGGTGAAGAGAGATGTCACATCATAGGACACCATAGTTTTCTATGCACCGAGTACTATATCTTCATCTGACACCAACTGTCTGCCATGTACAATGCTGTTTTAACACCTTACTCTGGGCGTTCCTATAACACCTCTTGGCACTATCTAATTACACCCTAACACCTGGCTGTGATATGCTAATTGGGATTTTCCAGGGTATATATTTGCCACAGACTCTTGTACAAGTCATTCTGAATTGAGAGACCAGGCGGATGACTAGCGAAACGTCTTCAAGAACTAATTTCAAGTCCAGTTGATCTAATTGAATACAACAGATATACCATGACCTGGATGAATGAGAACCTTCACATTCATTTCAGGCTAAATATCTGACCCAACCAGAAGAGACTAATATCTCTCAGGATCCCAGAAAGGGAAGAAATTTGGATTCAGAGGTGTGAGGATCAACTACTAGAGCAAATGGAGATAACCCCTAGTAAAGAACAAGAACCTCCGGAAGAGGGTGAGATTTTGGACTAGGAAGATTTTTTTCCTTCAGCGGAGCTAGAAAACTTTTTTAAAGAGTTTGTGACACATTAGACGAGAGGAAAGTCCTCAAGAACCATTTAAAAAGGTCTTTTGCTTATTTTTCTGGTGCTGTTAAGAAGACATATATACCAATCCATGAGGCCATTAAGGATAGAATAACAGAGGAGTGGAGAAGCCCCGACAAAAAGTTCTGCCTTCCAGGAGATTTTTAAACTTTCCCTTCAACCCAGAAGAAAATAAGAATTGGGAGCTGCCACCAAAGTAGATGTCCAGTTGCCTTGACTATAAAACGTACTACTCTCCCTCTGGAGGACACTTCATCTTTAAAAGATCCTATGGAGAGGAAGGCGGGAGGCTAGTTTAAGAAAGATTTTTTTAGCGGCAGGGGCAGCGATCAGGTCTTCTATTGCATCAGTTCTGTAGCAAAGGCCTTAAAGATCTGGCTGGGCGATCTAGAAAATAGTCTCAAAGGGAGAGATTATTTATATCAAGTAGCCAAAGACCCTACCAATTTTAGTAGAACAGCAGACTATTTACTGTATGTGACACTTCAATGTCAACTATAAAATTGGCAACCAGAACAGCGGCTTCATCATCGGTTGTGAGAAGAGCTATATGGCTTAAGTCGTGGGCAGCTGACTCCCCCTCAAAGAACCATCTATGCGGATTCCTTTTGAAGGGGGTCGATTGTTTGGATCAGGATTAGATCCACTATTGAGTAGAGAGGAGAACAAAGTGTGGGGGGGTCCTTCCACAGGACAGAAAAACATTCTGGAAAACTTTTCACTCCTTTCGTTCTCAGAGGTGGAGGAAACAGATTTTTTAGGGATAGACAACCCACCTTCTCACGAGGAAGAGGGTGAGATCATGGAACCTTTCAAAGACCTTTTTCCAATGACGCCAGGCTGGTGGAGGGGTCGGCTAGGCCAAGCTGGACCAGAATAACATCAGACAGATGGGTATTGGAAACACATAACTCTAGGTTATGCCATAGAGTTTCTTCATACCCGAAAAAAAAGACCGTTTTGTTATATCTCCAAATCCTCGTACACCAGAGAAGAAATTAGCTCCAAGCCATCCAAGAGTTTCAGGCAAAGGGAGGTGCTTGTCTCCCCCAACAGAAGAAGGAAGGGGGTCTATTCCCCGGTATTCTTAATCCCCAAACCAACGGGAAAATATTGTACCATCATAGACCTCAGATACTTAAACAAATTCATAAGAAAACAACATTTCAAAATGGAAACAGTCAAGTCTACAGTCAGTACAGTACTTCCTCTAGATTACTTAGCGTCCCTGGATCTTCAAGACGCCAACTTACATGTCCCAATTAGACCCAGCCATCAAAAATACCTGAGAATAGCGATCCAGGATCATCTTCAGATAAATAATTTTAAATTCACAAGTCTTCCTTTTGGAATCTTGTCTGCTCCACGAGTGTTTATAAAAAACCATGATTGGAATTTCATCATACCTCCATCAACAGGGAGTAAGCATAGTCCCTTACCTCAATGACTGGTTGATCAGAGCAACCTCCAGGAACTCCTCAAAAAAACATTTAGCTGACCATAGAAACTCTTCAAAGGCTGGGTGGGATATAAACTACGAAAAATCAGGTTTAGTTCCTTCCCAAAACATCAAATTTCTAGGCCTTACATTCAACACAGCGGGAAACAAAAAAATTTGTCTCTACCACAAGGAAAAAAAAAGAAAAAATCAAGCCAGTAGTCGTCTCAATCCTTCAAACAAACCTATAACATTAAGGTCCATACACCTAATAGCCTAGGTCTTGAGGAAAATCTGTCACGACCGCTGTCAAACAATCCTGATAGCTCCAGCCTGGCCTCACAGACCTTGGTATGCAGATCTACTCCACCTATCGTCAGACAATCTTGGACCTTACCAATAAGATGGAATCTGTTGATGCAGATGAATGTCCCTCATCCGAACCTCCAGGACCTAAACTTACAGCGTGGTTGCTGAAAGAGACGTCATGCAGTCCCTAGGTTTTTCCAAATGGTTATTGACACCCTTCTGAAAAGTCGAAAACCCATGCAGCGCCGCTCTACCATGAAGCAAGTTGAAACACTTGCTCATGGCGGCACCCATGTTAGAAATCTTAATAGGCGGCATTTCCCCCCTTTCAACAGTGCTCCTTAACTTATTAAAGCGCCGCAAGCGCCTGTGACAGTGCCGGTCAGGTCTCGGAAGTTAGAAGCCCATTCACAGCAGCAGGCTAGCTCAATTGCTAATTGTAAGTGCTGCGGAGAAGTCCGGAAGTTCGGAACCAATCAGAATCAAGCATTTTTTCAAATTGCCTCCCGCTTCCCCTCTGATTGGCCAGCGCTCCGCTCTGCTCAAGTTACGTGAGTACGTGCGTGACGTCACGGCGCTTACGCGCTCAATGCGCCAGGAGGTCCGAGGTACAGTACCAGAACCTAAAGGGAAGGAGCCGGCTGCCTGTAACTGTCAGTTATTTAACAGAGCGGAGCAGCAGCCGTGAGAGGGACTCGGAGCGTGGGTTTCTTGTGAAGTCTTGTGAGTGAGGAGGGAGCGAGGGCATTTTATTTTTGGGGGGGAAAGAGGGGGAAGGGGGGGGGGCTGGTGGTGCCTTTGGGGGGGAATCTGGGCTTTGGAGCAGGGGGGGCTCTACAGGGTGAATATGCTACTGATGGCTGGGCTTTTATTGTGGTGTTTTGGTGTTGTGCGGGCTGGCTCATAGAGATAGATAGAAGATAAGAGAGATAGAGAGATAGAGAGATAGATAGCAGAGAGAGATAGATGCAGAGAGAGATAGATAGCAGAGAGAGATAGAAGATAGATAGATAGATAGATAGATAGATAGATAGATAGATAGATAGATAGATAGCAGAGATGATAGATAGATAGATAGATAGATAGATAGATAGATAGATAGATAGTAGATAGATAGAAGTAGATAGATAGATATAAGAAGTAGCAGATAGATAAGATAGCAATATGAGATAGATAGATAGATATAGATAGATAGCATAGATAGATAGAGAGTAGATAGCGAGAGAGATAGATAGCAGAGAGAGTAGATAGCAGAGAGAGAGAGATAGCAGAGAGATAATACAGATAGATAGAGAGCAGAGATAGATAGATAAATAGCAGAGTAGATAGATAGACAGATAGAAGAGTAGATAGCAGAGATAGATAGATAGATAGCAGAGATAAATAGATATCAATATAGATAGATAGCAAATAGTAGATAGCATAGATAGATAGATAGCATAGAGAAATAGATAGCAAGAGAGAGATAAATATCAGATAGATAGATAGCAGAGAGAGATAGAGAGATAGTAGTAGATAGCAGAGATAGATAGATAGAGAGATAGATAGGAGGGATAGATAGCGAATGATAGATAGCAGAGAGAGATAGATAGCAGAGAGAGATAGATAGCAGAGAGAGATAGATAGCGAGAGAGAGAGATAGCAGAGAGAGATAGATGCAGAGAGAGATAGATAGCAGAGAGAGATAGATATCAGATAGTAGATAGCAGAGAATAGATAGATAGCAGAGATAGGCAGATATACAGATAGAAGAGATAGATAGACAGACAGAAGAGATAGATGCAGAGAGAGAGATAGATAGCAGAGAGAATGAGGAGATAGCATAGAGAGAGAGATAGCATAGAGAAGATAGATAGCATAGAGAGATAGATAGCATAGAGAGATATGTAGATAGAGAGAGATAGCAGAGAGAGAGATAGCAGAGAGAGATGATGATAGCAGAGAGAGAGATATAGCAGAGAGAGAGATAAGCAAGAGAGAGGATATAGCAAGAGAGATAGAGAGAGAGAGAGAGAGATGAGAGAGAGAGATAAGATAAGATAATATAGATATATAGATAGCGAGGATAGATAATATCAGAGATAGATAGATAGTAGATAGCAGAGAGAGATAAATAGCAAGAGAGAGAGATAAACAGCAGAGAGAGATAAGATAGCAGAGAGAGATAGATAGCGAGAGAAGTAGATAGCAGAGACAGAGAGATGATAGATAGAGAGAGAGAGAAGAGAGAGAGAGGAGAGATAGATGATAGATAGCGAAGAGAGTAGCGAGGAGAGAGAGAGAGAGATAGAGGAAGACGAGAGAGAGGGAGAGAGAGAGAGAGAGAGAGATAGAGATAGATAGATGAGAGAGAGAGAGAGAGAGAGATAGATGATAGATAGATAGATAGATAGATAGATAGATAGATAGATAGATAGAGAGATAGATAGATAGATAGATAACATAGAGAGATAGATAACAGAGAGAGATAGATAGCAGAGAGATAGATAGATAGAGAGAGATAGATAGATAGATAGAGAGATAGATAGATAGAGAGATAGATAGATAGAGAGATAGATAGAGAGAGAGAGATAGATAGAGAGAGATAGATAGATAGAGAGATAGATAGCAGAGAGAGATATCAGAGATAGAGAGATAGATAGATAGATAGATAGATAGATAGATAGATAGATAGATAGATAGATAGCAGAGAGAGATAGATAGATAGATATGATAGATAGATAGATAGGATAGATAGATAGCAGAGATAGATAGATAGATAGAGAGATAGATAGCAGAGAGAGATAGATAGCAGAGAGAGATAGATAGACAGATAGAAGAGATAGATGAGATAGATAGATAGATAGATAGCAAATATAGATAGATAGCATAGATAGAGAGATAGATAGCAGGAGAGATAGCAGAGATAGATAGATAGCAAGAGAGAGATGATAGCAGAGAGAGAGAGATAGCAGAGATAGATAGATAGATAGATAGCAGAGAGAGATAGATAGCAGAGAGAGATACATATCAGATAGATAGATAGCAGAGAGAGATAGATAGATAAATAGCAGAGATAGATAGATAGATAGACAGATAGAAGAGAGAGATAGCAGAGATAGATAGATAGATAGCAGAGATAAATAGATATCAAATATAGATAGATAGCAAATATAGATAGATAGCATAGATAGATAGATAGCATAGAGAAATAGATAGCAGAGAGAGATAAATATCAGATAGATAGATAGCAGAGAGAGATAGATAGATAGATAGAGATAGATAGATAACAGATAGATAGATAGATAGATAGATAGATAGATAGATAGATAGATAGATAGATAACAGATAGATAAATAGATATGATAGATAGATAGAGAGATAGATAGATAGAGAGATAGATAGCAGAGATAGATAGATAGAGAGATAGATAGCAGAGAGAGATAGATAGCAGAGAGAGATAGATAGCAGAGAGAGATAGATAGCAGAGATAGATAGCAGAGATAGAAGATAGATAGATAGATAGATAGATAGATAGATAGATAGATAGATAGATAGATAGATAGATAGATAGATAGATAGATATGAGATAGATAGATAGATAGATAGATAGATAGATAGATAGATAGATAGGAGATAGATAGCAGAGTAGATAAGATAAGAGATAGCAGAGATAGATAGATAGCAGAGATAGAATAGATAGAGAGGATAGATAGATAGATAGTAGATAGATAGATAGATAGATAGAGATGGAGAGATAGATGAGAGATAGACAAGAGAGAGAGATAGAGAGCAGAGAGAGATAGATAGCAGAGAGAGATAGATAGCAGATAGATAGATAGCAGAGAGAGATAGATAGATAGATAGATAGATAGATAGATAGATAGATAGATAGATAGATAGATAGATAGATAGATAGATAGCAGAGATAGATAGATAGCAGAGATGGATAGATAGATAGATTAGATGATAGTAGAAGAGATAGGCAGATATAGATAGAAGAGATAGATAGACAGACGATGGAAGAGATAGATAGCAGAGAGAGATTAGCATAGAGAGATATAGCAGAGAGAGAAATAGCAGAGGAGATAGATAAAGAGATGAGACGATAGATAGAGATAGAGAGATAGATAGCAGGATAAGAGAGATAGAATACAGAGGAGAGATATAGCAGAGAGAGATAGATAGCAGAGAGAGATAGATAGAGAGAGGATAGATAGCAGAGAGAGATAGATAGAAGAGAGAGATATAGCATAGAGAGAGATATAGCAGAGAGAGATAGATAGCAGAGAGAGATAGATAGCAGAGAGAGATAGATAGCAGAGAGAGATAGATAGCAGAGAGAGATAGATAGAGAGAGAGAGATAGATATCAGAGAGAGAGAGAGATATAGATAATATAGATATATAGATAGCAGAGATAGATAATATTAGAGATAGATAGATAGCAGAGAGAGATAGATAGCAGAGATAGATAGATAGATAGATAGCAGAGATAGATAGCAGAGAGAGAAGATAGCAGAGAGAGATAGATAGCAGAGAGAGAATAGATAGAGAGAGAGAGATAGATAGCAGAGAGAGAGAGAGATATAGATAATATAGATATATAGATAGCAGAGATAGATAATATTAGAGATTAGATAGATAGCAGAGAGAGATAAATAGCAGAGAGAGATAAACAGCAGAGAGAGATAAACAGCAGAGAGAGATAAACAGCAGAGAGAGATAGATAGCAGATAGAGATAGATACACGATAGAAGAGATAGCAGAGAGAGAGAAGCAGAGAGAGATAGACAGACAGATAGATAGATAGCAGAGATAGATAAATATCAGAGATAGATCGATAGATAGATAGATAGATAGATAGATAGATAGATAGATAGATAGATAGATAGCTAGATAGATAGCAGAGATAGATAGATAGATAGATAGATAGATAGATAGATAGATAGATAGATAGATAGAAGAGTGATAGATAGATAGATAGAGAGATAGATAGACAGATAGATAGATAGACAGATAGAAGAGAGATAGATAGTAGATAGATGATAGATAGATAATATAGATAGATAGATAGATAGATAGATAGATAGATAGATAGATAGATAGCAGAGATAGATAAATATCAGAGATAGATAGATAGATTGATACATAGCAGAGAGAGATAGATAGAAGATGGATAGCAGAGCGAGAGAGATAGATGAAGAGAGAGAGATAGATAGCAGAGAGAGATAGATAGAGAGAGATAAATATCAGATAGATAGATGCAGAGATAGATAGACAGATAGAAGAGATAGATAGACAGAGAGGATAGATGGATTAGATAGATAGCAGAGATAGAAGATGAGAGATAGATAGATAGATAGATAGCAGAGAGATAAATATCAGATAGATAGATAGCAGAGATAGATAGATAGCAGAGATATATAGATAGATAGCAGAGAGAGATAGATAGATAGATAGATAGCAGAGAGAGATAGATAGCAGAGACAGATGGATAGCAAATATAGATAGATAGCAGAGAGAGAGATAGCAGCGATAGATAGATAGCAGAGATAGAGAGTAGATAGACAGAAAGATAGAAGAGATAGATAGATAGCAGAGGAGAGATAGATAGATAGCCAGAGATAGATAGACAGATAGAAGAGATAGATAGCAGAGAGAGAGAGATAGTAGCAGAGAGAGATAGCAGAGAGATAAATATCAGATAGATTAGCAGAGATAGATAGATAGCAGAGATAGATAGACAGATAGAAGAGATAGATAGAAGAGACAGATGATAGAAGAGATAGATGATAGAACAGATAGAAGAGATAGATAGATAGATAGATAGATAGCAGCGAGAGAGATGATAGATAGTAGCAGAGATAGATAGATAGATAGCAGAGTAGATAGAAGAGAGAGATAGATAGCCAGAAGATAGATTAGATAGCAAATATAGATAGATAGCAGAGAGGAGAAGAGATAGATAGCAGAGAGAGATGATAGATAGCAGTATTAGATAGATAGCAGAGAGAGATAGATAGCAGAGGGATAGATAGATTAGCAGATAAGATACAAGATAGATAGCCAGAGATAGATAGATAGCAAAAGAGTAGATAAATAGCAGAGATAGATAGACAGAATAGAAGAGATAGATAGACGGATAGAAGAGATAGATGATAGAAGAGATAGATAGATAGCAGAGATAGATAGATAGCAGGAGAGAGAGCGAGATTAGTATAGATAGATAGATAGATAGATAGCAGAGAGAGATAGATAGATAGCCAAATTAGAGAGATGCGAGAGAGAGAAGATGGCAGAGAGAGAGAGTATCAGAGAGAGAGATAGCAGAGATAGATAGATAGATAGATAGAAGATAGATAGATAGATAGCAGAGAAGATAGATAGATAATATAGATAGATGCAGAGATAGATAGATAGAAGAGATAGATAGATAGATAGCAGAGAGAGATCAGATTTAGATAGATAGATAGATAGATAGATAGATAGATATAGGAGCAGAGAGAGATAGATAGCAGAGATAGATAAATAGCAGAGATAGATAGATAGACAGATAGAAGAGATAGATAGATAGATAGCAGAGAGAGTGAGAGATAGATAATAGCAGAGATAGATAGATCAGCAGAGAGAGGCGATAGCAGAGAGAGAGATAGCCACGCCGCGCCGTTGGTCTAGGGGCGGCATTCAAAAGTATTTTAGGTGCCAAAATCCCTAGGGACACCACCTGAACCCATGACCACAGCTATTTACCAAAGAGTCTGGAAGACATTCCCTAATTGGTGTGTAGCCATAAACAAGTCACCATCAGTCCCCGCTAATCCCAGTTATCCTGGATTTCTCATTGAGGGACTTTAATAAGGGCCAGCTCCAAGTAAATGAGAGTACAAGTAGTGGCTCTAGGAGTTTCTTCAATTCTAATCTAGCACGGAGATCATTTTATTAGAAGATTTCTTAAGGCAGCGTTAAAAACTAAAGCCAAGACAAAGAATCTTAGTCCTAAATGGGATTTAGGACTAGTTCTAAGAAGCTCAGGCCCAACTACCCTTTCGAGCCTCTAGAAGATATCTCTATACAGCTTGACTAGGAAAACAGCTCTATTAGTAGCCTTGTGTTCGGCCAGGCCGGTCAGGCATGAACTCCAAGCCCTCTCCTGTAAAGTTCTTGTTTGAGGAGTCACAGAATGGATTAAAACTCTCACAGACCATCCTTCATTCCGAAGGTCTTCTCCAACTTCCCACAAAGAACAGGAAATATTCCTGCCTTCTATCTAGGTATAAAATAGTAGATTCACAGTCCAAGGTTGATGTTATGTAGATGTATTCATATTATCTTACCTAGAGTGAAGCCTTTCCGTCGTTCAGATTCCTATTCCATTTTTGTGCTTATAAATATTTTCCCACTCTGAGGATATACAGTCATGCTTAGGGATCTCTATGTCATTGCTGCCCTTGGGGGATGAAAAGGAAAGTTGGAATTTATACTACGTAAATCGTTATTCCGAATCCCAAAGGCAGCATATATTTATTCAACCCTATTAAAAAAATGTTTTTTTTCGAGTTGCAAATCTTTTGTTGTTATGGTTTTTCTTACTACTTTAAAAAATACCACTGTGGGTGGGTAGGGGAGGGAATTTAAAGATTAGGTGTTGGTCCTTGCCCACTAGGGGGCGGGGCAATATATCTCTATGTTCATTGCGGCCTTTGGGATTCAAGAGAAAACAAATTACGTAAGTACAGTATAAATTCCAGCTTTAGTTTCCATTCGCTCTCAGTTTGTGAAGTATCTTGCCTCCGGAGTCTATGAATTCTGTGCTTAGCTGGCTTGTTCTAATTTAGCCGCAAGATTCTGCTTGCTCTGTTTTTCTAGAGACCTGGAGCTGACTTAGAGCGGATATCTAATGTTTGTGATGGTTCTGGAGCATACTGTTTCTGTGTTTGTGTTCCCAAAGACAGGATCCGTATTCATCTTGGTAATGTCATCCTTACTCTTCTTTTTCTAGTGATCATTAAAAGTTACATATTAGTCTCTAGTTGGTTACCTACTAGCTCGCACATTTCTGCAGTCAAAACAGGTGTCCATTTCTTACAATATCTGGCGGTAGTAGTGCAGCTGGTATAAGGGATTCGAATGTTGGCAAACCTTGTTTGTCTACTTTGAAATCAGGGGCCATATCTAACATTAGGCAGAGTGAGACAATTATCTCAGGCACTACAAATCAAAGGAAAAAGAAGTACCACACACAAAACATACAAGCTATATACAACCTTTTTGAGATAGACTGGGGTATAAACGGACGTCACGTAAAAACACTAAAATACAATATATCACAAAATAAATAACGGAGCTCCTGCTCATAAAATAACAAAGTGCCTAGTGCAAGTGCAGCCCAGCCATCAACTGGATGATTTGTGAACTGGAGGGCTGGCTGTAACACTGGGTGATTTGTGGACTGGGGGGCTGTAACACTGGGTGATTTGTGGACTGGAGGGCTGGCTGTAACAATGAGTGATGGGGGTCCCGGATTTCAGCATTGATATGGTGGGTGTCTATATAAAGCAGCTTGTGAAGGTTCTCATTCATCCAGGTCATGGTATATCTGTTGTATTCAATTAGATCAACTGGACTTGAAGTTTAATTCTTGAAGACGTTTCGCTAGTCATCCGACTGGCTTTCTCAATTCAGAATGACGTGTACAAGAATCTGTGGCAATTATGTACCCTGGAAAAATCCCAATTAGCATATCACAGCCAGGTGTTAAGGGTGTGATTGGATAGTGGCTAAGAGGTGTTATAGGAATGCCCAGAGTAAGGTGTTAAAACAGCCTGTTTGCCATGTACAATGCTGTTTTAACACCTTACTCTGGGCATTCCTATAACACCTCTTAGCCACTATCCAATCACTATCTTAAATCTTGTAAATGTACGATAGCCAACATAAATCTACGACCGCCCGTAGAATTTCACTATGGTAGTTTATTAGGGCTAGGCCACACTAACACGTTTTGTGTGCGTTTGCTTGCACGTTTTGCGCTCGCAATTTTCACTAAAATGGAAATTGCGGGAACATGTAAATTCACACGATTTCCGATGCACATACGATTGCGCGTCTGTTTGAGTTTTGATAATGCACGCATTCACCATTTTTGGTGCATTAACGCATGTGTTTTCATAACGGAAAACGGCAAAATCACATGCACAAAACGCATGCACAAATGCAAAACGCACGAGAATCACGATTTGGTGTGTTGTAGTGTGGCATTAGCCTTACATGGTATACTAATGCCACGGGTGTACAGTAATGAAAACCCATGGTATCGCAAGTTTTTAAACACTTACAAAATATATTGTAGGTGAAACATACAAAGACACAGGTCTGTAGCTGTGAATAACGCAGGTTTATAGCCAAACATGCGTGTTGCATGTTTCTGACCCACTTGTCCTAGCTCAAGTGCTTGAGTGGGTCTGAAACATGTAACACGCATGTTTGCAATAAACTTGCAATATTTACAGCTACAGACCTGTGTCTTTGTGTGTTTCACCTGCAATTTATTGTTTATATATGGGATTTGGTGGAGTGAAAGCCGTAGGTGAGACAGATATTATTTCAGATCCGGACACACTAGATACCCAGACCTATATACATCACAATACCCAGACCTATATCTGGGTATCTAGTGTATCTATATCTCACAGTGAAAAACCCTTTCCAAAGCCTCAACCTTTTTTCTTCAAGTCTTAAGGGATGTCCATGTGTCCTCTGACATGTTCTATTGGTGAACAATGCCCCAGATAGTTTATTGTATGCCCCGTTAATGTATTTATACACAGTAATCATATCCCCCCTTTTCTCCAGCGTACATAATTGTAACTTTTCCAGTCTCTCTTCATATTCAAGTTCCCCCAATTCCCTTATTAATTTAGTTGCCCTTCTCTGAACCCTTTCCATTTCAAAGATGTCCTTTTTGTACACAGGATTCCAAAATTGCACTGCGTATTCCAAATGAGGCCTTACCAATGCTTTGTAAAGAGGGAGAATAACATTTTCCTCCCTTGAATCCATACCTCTCTTTATACAAGACAATACCATGCTGGCTCTGGCTGTTGCCACCTGGCATTGCTTGCTACCTTTAAGTTTCTTATCCACCAAAACTCCAAGATCCCTTTCCAACAGGGATTCACTTAACACAGAGCCATTTATAGTATAAGCAGCGCAAGGATTTTTAAGTCCAAAATGCATCACCTTACATTTATCAACATTGAATCTCATCTGCCACTTAGCAACCCAATGTGACAATCTATCTAGATCCCTCTGCAATTATTGCACATCCTCTGAAGTTTTTAATGGTCGACAAAATTTTGTGTCGTCAGCAAACACAGAAACCTTGCTGACAATACCCACTTCCAAATCATTAATAAATAGATTAAATAGAAGCGGCCCCAACACAGAACCCTGTGGCCCCACTTAGCACTTTAGTTCTTAAGGATGAAGCCCCATTAACAACTACTCTCTGCATCCTATTCATTAACCAATTTTCTATCCATGTACAAATGTGACTCCCCAGACCAACAGACCTTAGCTTATACATTAGTCGCCTATGGGGGACTGTATCAAAAGCCTTTGCAAATTCCAAGTAAACTACATCTACTGCTATACCAGAGTCTAAATTTCTACTTACTTCCTCATAAAAGCCAAGCAAGTTAGTTTGACAAGATCTATTCCTCCTAAATCCATGCTGGTTACTACTTATAATGTCAGTCCTTGAAACATAGTCTAGAACATGTTCCCTTATTAAACTTTCCAGGATCTTCCCCACCACTGAAGTTAAACTTACAGGCCTGTAATTACCCGGCTGTGAACGACTACCCTTTTTGAATATTGGAATAACATCAGCCTTTTTCCAATCCAGAGGCACACCACCGGACATGAGGGAATCTGCAAAAATAAGAAACAATGGCCTAGATAAAACTGAACTTAGCTCCCTAAGTACCCGAGGATGTATTTTATCTGGTCCAGGAGATTTACTAATATTAACCTTATTTAGTTCTTTCTGTACCATATCCTCGCTTAACCAAAGGGCACTTGCATCTTTTATACCATTATTGCAACTATACTCTATGATATCTGTACTTGGATCTTCTATAGTGTATACAGAGGAAAAAAAATATTTAATATTTATTTCCCAAGGATATAAATTTAGATGTGAACTGGCTTAAAATTCCCTTGAACACAGTCCACTTCTGTTCAGTACCTTTACCTGATAGTACATTATCCCAGTTGATATTCTGAAGAGCTGCTTTTAACATGCTTGTGAAGGTTCTCATTCATCCAGGTCATGGTATATCTGTTGTATTCAATTAGATCAACTGGACTTGAAATGTAGTTCTTGAAGACGTTTCGCTAGTCATCCGACTGGCTTTCTCAATTCAGAATGACTTGTACAAGAATCTGTGGCAATTATGTACCATGATCGAAGCTAGCTAGCGAGGCTATCAGCTAGCTATCGTCTGCGATGCGTGATCGATCTATCTGATCTATCTACAGTCTACTAGCGATCTATCATCTATCGAGCTATATATCTATCTATCACTATTCTATCTATTCTGCTATCTATATAATACTGTCTGTCTATCTCTCTCTGCTATCTCTCTCTCTGCTATCTCTTCTATCTGGTATTATCTATATCTTGATTACTCTCTCTGCTGTTTATCTCTCTCTGCTGTTTATCTCTCTCTGCTGTTTATCTCTCTCTTGCTATTTACTCTCTCTGCTATCTATCTATCTCTAATATTATCTATCTCTGAATCTATATATACTATATTATCTATATCTCTCTCTCTCTCTGCTATCTATCTCTCTCTCTCTATCTATCTCTCTCTGCTATCTATCTTTACTCACATCTCCTCTGCTATCTATTTCTATCTATCATCTATCTATCTCTGCTATCTATCTCTCTCTGCTATCTATCTATCTTATATTATATCTATCTCTATATATCTATATTATCTATAGATACTCTCTCTTCGATATCTATCTCTCTCTCTCTCTATCTATCTCTGCTATCTATATCTCTGCATCTATCTTCTCGCTATCTACTCTCTTGCTATCTATCTCTCTCTGCTATATCTCTCTCTGCTTATATCTCTGTCTATCTCTCTCTTCTATTCTGTTCTATATCTCTCTCTATCTATCTCTCTTGTATTCTATCTCTTCTGCTATATCTCTCTCTCTGCTTATCTATCTCTGCTCATTCTCTCTATCTATCTCTCTCTCTATCTATCTTCTATGCTTGCATCTCTCTCTCTGCTATATCTCTCTATGCTATCTATCTCTCTCTGCTTCTATCTCTTCCATCGTCTGTCTATCTATCTCTTCATCTGTATATCTGCCTATCTCTTCTATCTATCTATCTATCTATCTATCTATCCATCTCTGCTATCTATCTATCTCTGCTATCTATCTATCTATCTATCTATCTATCTATCTATCTATCTATCTATCTATCTATCATTATCTATGTCTATCTATCTCTCTCTGCTATCTATCTATCTGCTATCTATCTCTCTCTCTGCTATCTATCTCTCTCTGCTATCTATTATCTCCTATCTACTTTATCTATCTATCTCTGCTATCTATCATACTTCTATCTATCATCTATCTATTATATATCTATCTATCTCTGCTATCTTATCTATCTCTGCTACTATCTATCTTGCTATCTATCTATCTATCTATCTATCTCATCTATCATCTATCTTATCTATCTATCTATACTATCATATATCTATCTATCGATGTCATATATCTATCTATCATCTATCTATCTATCTATATCTATCATCATCTATCTATCTATCTATCTATCTATCTATCTATCTATCTTGCTTCTATTCATCTGCTATCTATCTCTCTCTCTATCTATCTCTCTCTGCTATCTATCTCTCTCTGCTATCTATCTCTTCTATCTCTCTATCTATCTATCTCTGCTATCTATCTCTCTATCTATCTATCTCTCTATCTATCTATCTATCTATCTATCTGTTATCTATCTATCTATCTATCTATCTATCTATCTATCTATCTATCTATCTGTTATCTTCTATCTATCTATCTATCTATCTATCTATCTCTCTCTGCTATCTATCTATTGATATTTATCTCCTCTCTGCTATCTATTTCTCTATGCTATCTATCTATCTATGCTATATTTTTATCTATATTTGCTATCTATCATATTGATATCTATTTATCTCTGCTATCTATCTATCTATTATGCTATCTCTCTTACTTCTATCTGTCTATCTATCTATCTATCTCTGCTATTTATCTATCTATCTCTGCTATCTATCTATCTGATATGTATCTC
>JAACNH010000662.1:140000-161315 GCA_019447015.1 Hymenochirus boettgeri
GAAGAGATAGATAGATAGAAGAGATAGATAGATAGCAGAGATAGATAGATAGCAGAGAGAGAGCGAGATAGATAGCATAGATAGATAGATAGATAGCAGAGAGAGATAGATAGATAGCAAATATAGAGAGATAGCAGAGAGAGAGAGATGGCAGAGAGAGAGAGATATCAGAGAGAGAGATAGCAGAGATAGATAGATAGATAGATAGATAGATAGATAGATAGATAGCAGAGATAGATAGATAATATAGATAGATAGCAGAGATAGATAGATAGAAGAGATAGATAGATAGATAGCAGAGAGAGATAGATAGATAGATAGATAGATAGATAGATAGATAGATAGCAGATGAGATGGCGATAGCAGAGAGAGAGATAGCCACGCCGCGCCGTTGGTCTAGGGGCGGCATTCAAAAGTATTTTAGGTGCCAAAATCCCTAGGGACACCACCTGAACCCATGACCACAGCTATTTACCAAAGAGTCTGGAAGACATTCCCTAATTGGTGTGTAGCCATAAACAAGTCACCATCAGTCCCCGCTAATCCCAGTTATCCTGGATTTCTCATTGAGGGACTTTAATAAGGGCCAGCTCCAAGTAAATGAGAGTACAAGTAGTGGCTCTAGGAGTTTCTTCAATTCTAATCTAGCACGGAGATCATTTTATTAGAAGATTTCTTAAGGCAGCGTTAAAAACTAAAGCCAAGACAAAGAATCTTAGTCCTAAATGGGATTTAGGACTAGTTCTAAGAAGCTCAGGCCCAACTACCCTTTCGAGCCTCTAGAAGATATCTCTATACAGCTTGACTAGGAAAACAGCTCTATTAGTAGCCTTGTGTTCGGCCAGGCCGGTCAGGCATGAACTCCAAGCCCTCTCCTGTAAAGTTCTTGTTTGAGGAGTCACAGAATGGATTAAAACTCTCACAGACCATCCTTCATTCCGAAGGTCTTCTCCAACTTCCCACAAAGAACAGGAAATATTCCTGCCTTCTATCTAGGTATAAAATAGTAGATTCACAGTCCAAGGTTGATGTTATGTAGATGTATTCATATTATCTTACCTAGAGTGAAGCCTTTCCGTCGTTCAGATTCCTATTCCATTTTTGTGCTTATAAATATTTTCCCACTCTGAGGATATACAGTCATGCTTAGGGATCTCTATGTCATTGCTGCCCTTGGGGGATGAAAAGGAAAGTTGGAATTTATACTACGTAAATCGTTCTTCCGAATCCCAAAGGCAGCATATATTTATTCAACCCTATTAAAAAAATGTTTTTTTTCGAGTTGCAAATCTTTTGTTGTTATGGTTTTTCTTACTACTTTAAAAAATACCACTGTGGGTGGGTAGGGGAGGGAATTTAAAGATTAGG
This sequence comes from Hymenochirus boettgeri, assembly GCA_019447015.1. Classification (NCBI taxonomy): domain Eukaryota; kingdom Metazoa; phylum Chordata; class Amphibia; order Anura; family Pipidae; genus Hymenochirus; species Hymenochirus boettgeri. The sequence continues at coordinate 141,369 of JAACNH010000662.1, forward strand.
TGTTGGTCCATGCCCACTAGGGGGCGGGGCAATATATCTCTATGTTCATTGCGGCCTTTGGGATTCAAGAGAAAACAAATTACGTAAGTACAGTATAAATTCCAGCTTTAGTTTCCATTCGCTCTCAGTTTGTGAAGTATCTTGCCTCCGGAGTCTATGAATTCTGTGCTTAGCTGGCTTGTTCTAATTTAGCCGCAAGATTCTGCTTGCTCTGTTTTTCTAGAGACCTGGAGCTGACTTAGAGCGGATATCTAATGTTTGTGATGGTTCTGGAGCATACTGTTTCTGTGTTTGTGTTCCCAAAGACAGGATCCGTATTCATCTTGGTAATGTCATCCTTACTCTTTCTTTTTCTAGTTGATCATTAAAAGTTGCATTATTAGTCTCTAGTTGTTTACCTACTAGCTCGCACATTTCTGCAGTCAAAACAGGTGTCCATTTTCTTTACAATATCTGGGGTAGTAGTGCAGCTGCGTATAAGGGATTCGTAATGTTGGCAAACCTTGTTTTGTCTACTTTGAAATCAGGGCCATATCTAACATTAGGCAGAGTGAGACACTTATCTCAGGCACTAAATCAAAAAGGAAAAAGAAGGTACCACACACAAAACATACAAGCTATATACAACCTTTATTTTGAGATAGACTGGGGTATAATACGGACAGTCAAGTTAAAAACACTTAAAGATACAATATATCCAAAATAAATAACAGGAGCTCCCTGACTCATAAATACAAAGTGCCTAGTGCAAGTGCAGCCCAGCCATCACAGACCCAGGTACACCCACCTACTGACCTACCTTTCCATTCCCATGGAAGCCATATTTAAAGGGTAACTAAAGTCAAAAAAACTAATTTCGATTTATCCTCAATAAAAGATAGTTTTATGGTTATAAACACAAAAAAGACATACCCCCTCAACCAGACCCAGGTACACACACCTACTGATCTACTTATTCATTACTGTGGAAGCCATACTTTAAAGGGCAACTAAAGTCAAAAAAGCTAATTTTGATCAATAATCAAAAAACTTTGTTTTTTTTAACCCCCAACGTGATACAGGTATACACAACTACTGACCTACCCCTCCATTACTGTTGCAGCCATACTTAAAGGGTAACTAAAGTAAAAAAAAATAATTTTAACCAATCATCAAAAAAGTTTTTTTTTTTAACTCTCAACCCGACACGGGTACACACACCTACTGATCTACTTATCCATTACTATGGCAGCCATACGTAAAGGGTAACTAAAGTAAAAAAAAAACTCATTTTGACCAATGATCAAAAAAGTTATTATTTTATCCCCCAACCTGATATGAATACACACACACCAACTGACCTACCTTTAATGCATGTGACATATTTAAAGGGTAAGTAAAAAACAACAATGTCCTCTTCATTGACATTATTGAGTTTTAAAATCTGCCGCACAAACCCACAAATTCCCTCCCAAAATGCGGTCTTTCAAGCCAAATTCAAAGTTTATAATTAAACTTTCCCTTTCTAGTTATTTCTAATATTGTTATGAGTGCACATTTGGGGAATTGTGATCATAATATGGTTACCTTTTACATAATGTTACTCAGACAACAAAAATTTACCAAGTAATGTAAAAAAAACCCAAAAAATGGGTTAATTCCTCCAAATAATAACAAAAACATGTCTTCGTATTTATAACAGAACCTCTTTGTAAAAACAGAAAATCCCAACTGTTGCTCTAGATAGAACCAGCTGTAATATCTGGGAATTCCTGGGTATACATTCAGCACCTATATCCCAATCTATAGGTCTTGACCTATAGACAAACCCCCGTTTATCATAAGACTTATATAGCCAGGCTGAATATGGCTGCCCCCAGGTCTTAGAGCGCAAGATATAGGCACTGAGACTGGTTATACCCAAGAAGTCCAGGACACTAACAAGGACAGGCACAAGATTGGTCAGGGACAATGCCAAGGGTTGTAATACAGAATTAGTCAGCCAGTACAATTGGGTGAGGAAAAAGAGTGGTCTGGGAAAGCCAAAGGTCACTAAGGATCAGAGTTAAGAACAAGCAATCAGAAACAAAAAAACCCCAAAACAACAAGAACACACCACCAGCTAAGGATGAATCTAATGCTATAACTTTTCCTCATTTTAATCTATAAATAAATATTTGTAAGTAGCACTGTGAAGTGTGTGTGTTGCTTCTTGCATTGCAATCCTGTACTTTTACTGTGCAGGCTCAGTATCCCCCTCCCCCTTTTAACCACACCCTATTCTATCTGATCAAACTTTTTTATGAGGGCAAGCGTGCTCAGTAATCACTATGAGGCAGCACTGGGATTGGGAATTTCCCACATACCAACTATTAAAACTCTCTCCCCATTCCAGCTACAGCAAAACTACTCCAAGCAGAAAAGTATAATAATAATATGGTACTTGACTGACAGTTGAAATGTAAGATGGATATCAAAAAAATAGGGGACAGATCAACAAAAAATGGTACAGTTGTGGTTGGGAAAAATGATAGTTTCCAGTAATTGGCCATTTAAAATATATTTTTTTTTTCTTCTTTAACATACATGGACAATTAAAATGAAAAGAAAAGTAAATGCAAAATATGCAATATATTCTAAGCTGTGTGTGGCACCCTATCTATCTCTCTCTGCTATCTATCTCTCTCTGCTATCTATCTCTCTATCTCTCTATCTATCTATCTAATCTATGTGCCAGCCCAGCACACACACAAAAACACCACAATAAAAGCCCAGCCATCAGTAGCATATTCACCCTGTAGAGCCCCCCTGCTCCAAAGCCCAGATTCCCCTCCCAAAGGCACCACCAGCCCCCCCCCCTTCCCCCTCTTTCCCCCCCAAAAATAAAATGCCCTCGCTCCCTCACTCACAAGACTTCACAAGAAATCCGCTCCGAGTCCTCTCACAGGCTGCTGCTCCGCTCTGTAAATAACTGACAGTTACAGGCAGCCGGCTCCTTCCCTTTAGGTTCTGGTACTGTACCTCGGACCTCCTGGCGCATTGAGCGCGTAAGCGCCGTGACGTCACGGACGTACTCACGTAACTTGAGCGGAGCGGAGCGCTGGCCAATCAGAGGGGAAGCGGGAGGCAATTTGAAAAATGCTTGATTCTGATTGGTTCCGAACTTCCGGACTTCTCCGCAGCACTTACAATTAGCAATTTGCAGCTAGCCTGCTGCTGTGAATGGGCTTCTAACTTCCGAGACCTGACCGGCACTGTCACAGGCGCTTGCGGCGCTTTAATAAGTTAAGGAGCACTGTTGAAAGGGGGGAAATGCCGCCTATTAAGATTTCTAACATGGGTGCCGCCATGAGCAAGTGTTTCAACTTGCTTCATGGTAGGAGCGGCGCTGCATGGGTTTTCGACTTTTCAGAAGGGTGTCAATAACCATGTTGGAAAAACCTAGGGACTGCATGACGTCTCTTTCAGCAACCACGCTGTAAGTTTGAGGTCCTGGAGGTTCGGATGAGGGACATTCATCTGCATCAACAGATTCCATCTTATTGGTAAGGTCCAAGATTGTCTGATCGATAGGTGGAGTAGATCTGCATACCAAGGTCTGTGAGGCCAGGCTGGAGCTATCAGGATTGTTTGACAGCGGTCGTGACAGATTTTCCTCAAGACCTAGGCTATTAGGTTAGTATGGACCTTAATGTTATAGGTTTGTTTGAAGGAATTGAGACGACTACTGGCTTGATTTTTTCTTTTTTTTTCCTTGTGGTAGAGACAAATTGTTTTCCGCTGTGTTGAATGTAAGGCCTAGAAATTTGATGTTTTGGGAAGGAACTAAAACTGATTTTTCGTAGTTTATGATCCCACCCAGCCTTTGAAGAGTTTCTATGGTCAGCTAAATGTTTTTGTTGAGGAGTTCCTGAGAGGTTGCTCTGATCAACCAGTCATTGAGGTAAGGGACTATGCTTACTCCCTGTTGATGGAGGTATGATGAAAATTCCAATCATGGTTTTTATAAACACTCGTGGAGCAGACAAGATTCCAAAAGGAAGACTTGTGAATTTAAAATTATTTATCTGAAGATGATCCTGGATCGCTATTCTCAGGTATTTTTGATGGCTGGGTCTAATTGGGACATGTAAGTTGGCGTCTTGAAGATCCAGGGACGCTAAGTAATCTAGAGGAAGTACTGTACTGACTGTAGACTTGACTGTTTCCATTTTGAAATGTTGTTTTCTTATGAATTTGTTTAAGTATCTGAGGTCTATGATGGTACAATATTTTCCCGTTGGTTTGGGGATTAAGAATACCGGGGAATAGACCCCCTTCCTTCTTTCTGTTGGGGGAGACAAGCACTCCCTTTGCCTGAAACTCTTGGATGGCTTGGAGCTAATTTCTTCTCTGGTGTACGAGGATTTGGAGATATAACAAAACGGTCTTTTTTCGGGATATGAAGAAACTCTATGGCATAACCTAGAGTTATTGTTTCCAATACCCATCTGTCTGATGTTATTCTGGTCCAGGCTTGGCCTAGCCGACCCCTCCACCAGCCTGGCGTCATTGGGAAAAAGGTCTTTGAAAGGTTCCATGATCTCAACCTCTTCCTCGTGAGAAGGTGGGTTGTCTATCCCTAAAAAATCTGTTTCCTCCACCTCTGAGAACGAAAGGAGTGAAAAGTTTTCCAGAATGTTTTTCTGTCCTGTGGAAGGACCCCCACACTTTGTTCTCCTCTCTTACTCAATAGTGGATCTAATCCTGATCCAAACAATCGACCCCCTTCAAAAGGTAATCCGCATAGATGGTTCTTTGAGGGGGAGTCAGCTGCCCACGACTTAAGCCATATAGCTCTTCTCACAACCGATGATGAAGCCGCTGTTCTGGTTGCCAATTTTATAGTTGACATTGAAGTGTCACATACAGTAAATAGTCTGCTGTTCTGAATAAAATTGGTAGGTCTTTGGCTACTTGATATAAATAATCTCTCCCTTTGAGACTATTTTCTAGATCGCCCAGCCAGATCTTTAAGGCCTTTGCTACAGAAGCTGATGCAATAGAAGACCTGATCGCTGCCCCTGCCGCTAAAAAAATCTTTCTTAAACTAGCCTCCGCCTTCCTATCCATAGGATCTTTTAAAGATGAAGTGTCCTCCAGAGGGAGAGTAGTACGTTTTATAGTCAAGGCAACTGGAGCATCTACTTTAGGTGGCAGCTCCCAATTCTTTATTTCTTCTGGGTTGAAGGGAAAAAGATTTAGAAATCTCCTGGGAAGGCAGAACTTTTTGTCTGGGCTTCTCCACTCCTCTGTTATACTATCCTTAATGGCCTCATGGATTGGTATATATGTCTTCTTAACAGCACCAGAAAATAAGCAAAAGACCTTTTTAAATGGTTCTTGAGGACTTTCCTCGTCTAATGTGTCACAAACTACTTTAAAAAAGTTTTCTAGCTCCGCTGAAGGAAAAAAATCTTCCTAGTCCAAAATCTCACCCTCTTCCGGAGGTTCTTGTTCTTTACTAGGGGTTATCTCCATTTGCTCTAGTAGTTGATCCTCAACAACCTCTGAATCCAAAATTTCTTCCCTTTCTGGGATCTCTGAGAGAATATTAGTCTCTTCTGGTTGGGTCAGATATTTAGCCTGAAATGAATGTGAAGGTTCTCATTCATCCAGGTCATGGTATATCTGTTGTATTCAATTAGATCAACTGGACTTGAAATGTAGTTCTTGAAGACGTTTCGCTAGTCATCCGACTGGCTTTCTCAATTCAGAATGACTTGTACAAGAGTCTGTGGCAAATATATACCCTGGAAAATCCCAATTAGCATATCACAGCCAGGTGTTAAGGGTGTGATTAGATAGTGGCCAAGAGGTGTTATAGGAACGCCCAGAGTAAGGTGTTAAAACAGCATTGTACATGGCAGACAGTTGGTGTCAGATTGAAGATATAGTACTCGGTGCATAAGAAACTATGGTGTCCTATGATGTGACATCTCTCTTCACCTGTATACCCACCAAGGAGGCTGTTGACATGGTGAGAAAACGGCTGGGCCAAGACAGCACTCTTACCAGCAGAACTGATCTCAACCCAGAACAGGTGAGTTCCTTACTGGACTTGTGCCTGAATACCACCTATTTCAAATACAGGGATAAGTTCTATAAGCAAAAACATGGATGTGCTATGGGATCTCCAGTTTCACTCATTGTGGCCAACCTTTACATGGAGGAGGTAGAAAAACAGGCGCTTAATACCTTTAAGGGCATAGCACCCAGCCACTGGTTCAGATATGTGGATGACACCTGGGTTAAAATCTACCAGAAGGAAGTACAAGCTTTCACAGAACACATCAATGTGGTAGACCAAAACATCAAATTTACAAGGGAAGATACAAAACAACACACTGGCTTTCTTGGACTGCTTGGTAGAAGTTAAGGAAAATGGTAAACTGGAAGTAGAGGTTTACAGAAAACCAACACACACAGATCAGTATTTGATGTGTGACTCCCACCACCCTTTAGATCACAAGCTGGGTGTCATAAGAATTCTGCAACACAGAGCTGTGAACATCCCCACTAGCACAGAGGCAAAGGCTAAAGAAATGAAACATCTCAGAAGAGCCCTTAAAAACGTGTGGATATCCAGACTGGGCCTTTGTCAAAAGAAGTAGAAGGAAAGAAATGAACACGAATACCAACAGTGAAGGGGAAAAGCAAGACAGGAGGAAGAACATGGTTATCCCATATGTAGCAGGGGTCTCCGAGAAATTAACAAGAATTTTCAATAAACACCGTATCTCTGTCTGCTTTATACCGAACAACACACTGAGGCAGCAATTGGTACATCCGTAAGACCCAATAACGAATCACAAGAAAAGCGACATCATATACACAGTGCAGTGAAGAGTGACATCATATACACAGTGCAGTGCAGTGAAGAATGCTCTGATTTGTATGTGGGGGAGACCAAACAACAACTGCATCTACGTATGGCCCAGCACAGAAGAGCCAATTCCTCAGGTCAGGACTCAGCCGTGTATCTGCATCTTAAGGATAAAGGACATACCTTTGAAGATTGTAATGTTAACATATTGGCGAAGGAACGTGACTGGTTCAAGAGAGGTGTTAAGGAGGCCATGTATGTGAAAATAAAGAAACCAAGCCTAAATAGAGGTGGGGGGGTTCGACACCAACTGTCTGCCATGTACAATGCTGTTTTAACACCTTACTCTGGGCGTTCCTATAACACCTCTTAGCCACTATCTAATCACCCTAACACCTGGCGTGTGATATGCTAATGGGATTTTCCAGGGTACATAATTGCCACAGATTCTTGTACAAGTCATTCTGAATTGAGAGATCCAGTCGGATGACTAGCGAAACGTCTTCAAGAACTAAACTTCAAGTCTGGTTGATCTAATTGAATTTAACAGATATAGCCTGAAATGAAGCTTCAGTATCTTTTAAGAACAAGAAGAAATCTTACACCGAGGGGGATTACTTCTCCTTTAATTTCCCAGCACAAGTAACACAGAGCTTATCCGTGTATCCTTTTGGCAATCAAGCCTCACATCCTGGGCAAAATCTTGATTTTGTAGTTGCATTTTTCTTAAAGGTGGGCGTAGGATCCTCAGGCGGACCTTGTCCTTCTGAAAGAGATGTAGGGGCTGGGGGGAGAAGGTACAGCAAAATGTAAGTCAATTCAGAAAACAGAGAGAGAGCTTTACTGCTGATGCTGGGGCTTATCAGACCAAAGCGGGCACCAGTCTCCCAGGACAGATTGGTATATAAAAATAAATGAGGCCATAAGCAACAGACCTGCAAATTAAAATAAACTGAGCCCCTCTCTCTCCATACCTACCAGTCCAAGAATACACAATAGGGATCACAGTAAACAGAATAAAATGCGACCAGGGAAGCAAACCTCCTCACTACAACAGAGGGGTTCCCCTAAGAAGGATCCTACCTTTTAAATTCCCGCACGTCACTTCCCTGACATGAGACGGAGGACGCCGACGTCTGGCAATGATGTCACACTGCGTCGCCGGGAAACCTGGAAGCGCGCCAAGGGGATGGTCGCGGTATCATGTCAGACGGACAGGTACCTGGACTGGTGTGGAATGGGGGCAGACACTGTGCGCAACTGCACCGCAGGGGGAACAGAGCATTAGAAGTGCCAGGCAAAGGAGGTAAGGACCTCCCCAGGGACACAAACACATGGTCCAATGTAGCCAACTCTGACCCTCTGGACCAGAGATAAAATAATAAATATGGTGAAAAAACATTGCTGGAAGTGGTAGGGGAATTTAAAGATTTCGGTGCAATATATCTCTATGTTCATTGCTGCCTTGGGGATGAAAAGGAAAGGAGGAAAAATCGAGTTTTAGTTAAAATAGCAGGAAGAGAAAACAAAGCTTCAGGAACTATATACCGACAAAGAAGTCGACCCTGTTATAAGGAAGGACTTTTCCTGCCAGAGCACAGAGCTCCCTCCTGAATCCAGAAACTGTTTCTTTCCAACCTAAGCAAACCCCTCCCAACCCTTCATCATCTGCACAATTGCCTAGTCTTGCTCAGATACTTGCAAGTGCATTGACAATAAATCGACTATCTCCTCCAGAACTAACTACATTTACAGGCGATCCTTTAAAGTTCATAGATTGGAAACTATCATTCATGGCTCTTATTGATCAAAGACCCATCCCTGCTTGTGAAAAGATGCTTTATCTAAAACGATACCTTGCTGGAGATGCACATAAAGCTGTAGAAGGACATTTCTATAGAAACATACCAGAGCACACTGTCAGTTTAAAGGATAACAATAGTCAAACAACAAATTTCTTAACCCCCCCCAACCTGACACAGGTACACACACCTACTGACCTACCCCTCCATTACTGTGGCAGCTATGCTTAAAGGGTAACTAAAGTAAAAAAAGATCAATCATCAAAAAAAGCTTTTTTTAAACTTTCAATCTGGTCCAGGTACACACACCTACTGACCTACCATTCCATTTCCATGGCAGACATATTTAGGGGTAACTATAGTCAAAAAAACAATTTTGACTAATCATCAACAAAGTTTGGTTTTTTAAACCCCAACCTGACCCAGGTACACACACCTACTGACCTACCCCTCCATTTCTGTGACAGAATACTTAAAGGGTAACTATAGTCAAAAACAAATTTTGACCGATAATAAAAAAAGTTATTTTTTTTTTAAACCCCAACCTGACACAGGTACACACACCTACTGACCTGTCCATTCATTCATGTGATATTTAAAGGGTAAGTAAAAAACAACAATATCCTCATCATTGCCATTATTGAGTTTTACAAACACACATATTCCCTTCCAAAATGCGGCCTTTCAAGCCAAATTCAAAGTTTATACTTAAACTTTCCCTTTCTAGTTGAATTAGTTAGCAGGTGGCTGCACAGGAGCCTTCAGCGATAACCGAGTAGATGGTGCAAGGAAGAGGTTAAAGCCGCGTTATCCAATAATAAATCATTTAGTGGCTTTAACTCCAGAAAAGAGCACTCTGGATAGACAAGGCCCTAATTTACTGACATACTATAAAGCTAATTCATATTTGTTACTGGTCCGTAACAAAGTTTCCATTATCTTCCCACCACTGATGTTAACCTTACAGGTCTGTAGTTACCAGGCTGTAAATGAACACCATTTCTGTATAATAGAATTATGTAAGTTACCGTTCCTATCAAATACAAATAACACTAATTATTTACAAAGTCTATTTACTTTTGTGCTGTTTTTCTTCCATGTTATTAAAGGGGAGGAGATCTTAATCTGTTGGTCTGACGGAGCCCAGGGTGTGATGGTCCCAATGCTGTAATAATCTACAGAATAATTATATGCAGTAAATAAAAGAAAATATTTCTTATATTTGTGGTTGATATAAATTCCGTAATTAGTTACATATTCTCCATAGTCATTGAACGTTCTGGGAAGTCCTTCTGTGGAATAATGTTGAAGGTTCTTCAAATAATGGTGTAGCTGTTGAATAAAACACATTTAGATTAGTGTATGACATAATTCGGTCACAGCTTTCTTACCTTGGTGGTCTCGCTTCCTATAATACCCATAATACCTTTCTCATAGATCTGGGGTTAAATGTGTTATCGGGGTAAAAAAAAAATAATTTGAAGAAATAAAAAGGAAACAGTCCTGTGTTCGATTGGATGACCAGTGCTGAGGTCTGATTTGGATTGAAATGTTGGAGCCATTCTAGGCTTTTAGTAAATGTATATGATAAATATATTACACTACAGTACTTCCCAGCCTTCAGTCTATTTCAATGGGGTTCTCCCAACTTTATTATGCCCAGACACAGCCAATAACACACAATGGGGGTTATACAATAAAAGTTCTTATCGTTTAAAATGGTGCTAATTTGGGGGGGGCAGAGTTTGCTGAGTATGTGAGCAGTCGCACCTCGATGGGTCTCCCGCTCTACAGCGTGTTAACAGCAATCCTAATAACATCTTGGGACGACTAAGGGACTCCTAAAACCACCTATTGCCTTCCTTAATACCCCCTACAACAACATGCCACCTAAAAAACAAACAGGGGCAAAATCTGACCTGATGGGAATTTTTCCTGCCAACCACTCCACGAGGATCCTAAGATGGAGCCGGCCAGTCTGATGATCCCAGAGACACAGCCCTCTGCACCAAAAAGGACCTAGAAGCCTTACAATCTAGCATCGAAAGACTGATACAAGCCTCTCAATCTCAAATTATCCGAGAGGTCAAATTGGAGATTGCCTCCCTGGGAGAGAGGGTTGCAGCCCTCGAGACCTCTTCCGACCAAGTCTCTACATATTGCCAACAGGTGGAAACCGAGCTGGCGGAAATTCGAAGGGATATATATCTTATAAGAGATCAGCAAGAAGATTTTGAGAACAGGAACTGCAGGGGTAATATCAGAATCCGGGGAGTCCCAGAGGAAACCACGGATCTGGAACCATACCTCATGCAGCTGTTTCACCATATCCTTCCGGAGGACCACAACTTAGATCTCTATTTGGACAGAGCACACAGGGCTCTAAGGCCCAAACCTCGGAAAGATGACCCACCCAGGGGCATAATATGTAAACTACATTATTTTAAAACCAAGGAGGCAATCATGTCGGCAACCCGCAATGTGAACCAGCTAGTCTTTTAGGAGGCTAGTATAAAATTATTCAACAATCTCTCCACCATTACCATAGCGAGAAGACGAGATATGCGACTGATCACAGAGATACTAACTAGAAATAATACCAAATATAGATGGGGATACCCATTCAGGCTCTCGGTTACTCATAACGGACGACTATTATCAATAGCCTCTCCAGAAGAAGGTGAGGCCTTACTTACCAGACTGGGCCTACGAGGCAGAGAACACCCGGCAAGCCAGAAAAGCCCACCCAGAACCCAACCACCAGTTGCGATATGGTCACAGGTTACGGCCAAACTACAAAGGAAATCCCCGGAGCGGACCCTCAACAACCAGGCCTGAATATCCCACCCGTGGCATTCCTACAACCGAAAGTATCGCCCGATAGGGCTTATAATAGACAATGTGTGACAACATAAAAGTCCCAAACTATGTCCTAAATTTCATATCCCTGGAGTGGAGTGATACCAACTCCAAGAATCTCACACAAATTAGGCGAGATACCCTATAACTAATGCCTCATGTACAACCCATACCCAATCTATGTGTATCCCATAACCCAATAATCCCATAACCCTGTTGATATTTAAGTCTCAGGAAAGGATGTAAAACCGAGGGACAAGACATACACTCACTTTGCCACGGCCCACCCAACCCTCACTGATCCCTAAGGACACGTGACTGGCATGAGCCAAATACTCATATCTATTGCTATCGGAGCCAGAGACACGATGCCCCCGGTAAACCAAAAAGCCCACCCAGAACCCAACTACAAGCCGTGATAAGGCCGCAAGATGCGACTAAGTCACAAAGAGAATTCTTGGAGCGGACCTACAACAACCAGACCTGACCCCCCCGTTAACTAAGGACACAGGAATGCATTATTCAGGAACTCTCCCCTATCTTTAATTGAGCCAAAATATTACACACTCAAACATATGAGACTATCGGGAACATTCTACCTCTTAACCCCCTTACAAAGAACAGTATCCTTCCATGGATCCCTACTACAACCGATGGACAACCGAAATATGACAGTGGCTTTTTCGGCCTTTACCTAGGCATTGTAAATAGTTTTTGTGTTATATTTGAATACTCTGTTTATTGCACTCCCTCCATCAACAGATTAACATGGCTGTCTTTGAATTTATTTCTAATATTCTCTCCTGTTGCTCTTGTTTCACAGATGGTCTTTAGCTACGGTCCGCCGGCTCCCCGCAGCGCTCCATATTTACGTAAGATTGTCCGCACAAAAGACCCGATCACATCTCATACCACTGGTAAAGTATCATGTAGCTGTGATAAGAAACTTTGTTGTCGGGCCCCACCATGACTAACGAAATTGTTTTAATCTCACATAATGTTAAAGGTCTAAATGCACCCCAAAAGCGTAAAATGGCAATACAATACTACAAAAAGAAACACCCGGATATTTTATTTCTTCAGGAATCCCATTTCAAAAAAAATAAAGAACCCAAATACTGGGGCCCACATTTTTCCCACACCTATTTTGCATCCTCAGAATCTGGAAAGGCTGGGGTGGTGATCCTTATTAAAAAACAGATTGGATTTGTGGAGGAGTCAGTCTTCCGAGACCCTCAGGGCCGATATATTATTCTTAATGGCTGTATATAGAAATCCAAAATCTCATTAATAAACGTATATGTCCCCAACGAAACACATAAACAGTTTTTCAGATCTCTGTCGTCAAAAATAGTGTTACATGCTACAAGTAATATTATCATGGGAGGGGACTTCAACACCACAATTCATCACACCTTGGATAAGTCCTCTAGACAGAAAACCTCAACACACACCTCCTCAAGCAAAATAATCTCCTCTTTTTTGAAAAATAACAACATTGTGGACACATGGCGACTTACTAACCCATATAAAAAGGAATTCACCTTCTATTCCCATGTTCACAAAATTTTCAAGAGAATTGATTACATATTAGTCGCCCCTCAACTCCTATCTGCCGTACATAACTCATATATATCAGAAATATTGTGGTCTGACCACGCATATGTTTCAATATCACTAAAAAACCTGATCCAACCCAGACCCCCCCAACATGGCGCCTCAATGAATCGTTAATTCTTCAAAGCCCCTCATCAGACGAACTCAAACAAACCATAGATCTATACTTCCAAGAAAACAAACACCCAGAAACCAACTCAGCCATATTATGGACCGCCTACAAAGCAGTAATTCGAGGCAAATCTATACAGCTAGCTGCTAAGATTAAAAGACAAAGAGAAGCAAGAATAATGGAACTCTTAAGCCTCATAAAACAAACAGATATAAAACTTAGCAAGAAATTGCAAGACTCAACTTATAAATTAGCAGAAAAGTATAAAGAAGATCTAGGACAAATAATTTCTACTAAGGCCGAAAAAGCCCTAAGACTTTCTAACCAAAAATTTTATCATAAAGCTAATAAACCCGACTCAATGTTAGCTAAAAAACTTAAACAAAAAATGACAGCCAATAGGTTCCTCCCTTTAAAAGATGAACAAGGAAAATTACAATATGATCCGCAGTGGATCACACAAAAGTTTGCTAATTATTACCAACAACTGTACTCCACCAATACCAATCACCAAAACTCGGAATTTCAAAAAACATTGGACACCTTCCTAGATAGACTATCCCTCCCCAAGATATCTGAGACACAAGCACTTAAACTGGTTGCACCTATCACCTTAGAAGAATTAGATATCACACTTAAAGATACTAAAACTAGAAAAGCTCCCGGCCTAGACGGCTTTACCACAGAATACTACAAATAGTTCAAAGAAATTTTAAGCCCACATTTACTAGATTTACTCAATAAAGTTTTAACAGAATGTTTCCCTAGGGAGATGCTGGACGCCCATATTATTGTCATACCCAAACCAGACAGGGACACCACACCGACCAAAAACTACAGACCTATATCACTCATCAACACAGATGTTAAATTATATGCCAAAATACTGCCAAACAGACTAAAACCCCTTTTACCACGGATTATCCAATATGACCAAACTGGCTTTATCATCACACGCCAACCCACAGACAACATTAAAACAGCACTGAATATAATGCAGTCTTCACTTTCTAATAAAACGCCTTCAATCTTATTATCATTAGACGTGGAGAAGGCGTTTGATAGAGTAGAATGGCCATACCTCCGTAGAGTACTATATCACTTTGGCCTTCCGGATGCATTCACAGACGCAATTTTCACTTTATATAACAATCCAAAAGCTATAGTGAAAAATATGGGATACGCTTTACAAAATATAGACGTACAAAACGGTACCAGACAAGGATGCCCCCTATCCCCATTACTATTTGCACTATGTATCGAACCCCTTGCCTCCCAGATAAGAAGTAATCCTAAAATATCTGGCATACCTATGAATCATATAGAAACAAAGGTGTCCCTATATGCAGACAACACTCTTATCTATATTACTAATCCGATGGAATCTATCACTGAATTGTATAAAGATTTGGACATTTTTGGGAGATTCTCAGGATTTAAAATTAACCACAATAAATCAACAGCATATGGCATCCATATACATGCCGAAACAAAAACCTCATTGTGCACCAAATTTAAATTCAGATGGTCTATTGATTCATTCAAGTATCTAGGAGTAGCATTATCATCCAATCCTCATACTCTTTACTCACATAATTATTCTAAAATGATAACCCATATATCCAATCTTCTGAAAGAGTGGAACTCATACCCTCTATCACTTATCGGCTGCATAACTGCAATCAAAATGACTATAATGCCAAAACTCCTCTATCTATTTAGAGCTCTGCCCTTAATATTCAAAACCTCAGATTCCTCAAAATTACAAAATTTATTTAGAAGATTTATCTGGCAGGATAAAAGACCAAGAATAAAATGTAATTACCTAACAAGACATAAAGACAAAGGTGGTTTTGCTCTACCCTCGATACAGGCATACTTCAAATTCTCCAATGGACTCAAGGGGCGAATAAAACAAAATTGGTAGATCTAGAAAATACCATCCTCTTCCCCTTACACTCCTATTCGATCCTCTAGGTAAAACCCAGAGACAGAAAATTATTTCTTCCCCCTAGGGAATTCATCATAAAACCATCTCTTAAAATTTGGGATCGATGCAACTCAAAATACAATCTCATCCCACACCCAACAAGTACCATGCCATTATTTCATACTCCCTATTTTGGAGGAGTACAAATTATAGAGGACACACAATGGACGGTGAAGCAGATCCGTAGAATATCGGATATATTTAAGCAGGATGGCTCTCTACTGAGTTGGCCCGAAGCCCAAGCAAAATTTAAAATACCCCCCAACAATGGTTCTCATACACGAGAATCCTTTCTTACGCTAGAACAATCTTGCAAAAAAGCCCTAATCAACATTAAACATTATTCGCACTTTTAAGCACGAATCAATCTATACAAAGAGGGACATTATCAGTGCTATATAAGATATGTTATGACCAACAGTTCCCCCACTACAAAAGTGGGAAACAAGATTTGAGATCGCCCTAGAAGACAAGCAGTGGACTGATGCTATGAAAGCTACAAAATTATGTACGATTGGTACACCACCCCAGCCTTCCTACACAAAATAAACCCGTCAATCCCAGATTTATGTTTCAGAGGATTTGGGATCCCAGCTGGTCAGTTGCACTGCTGGTGGTCTTGTACTGAAGTCCAACAAGTGTGGGAAATGACTGAGCAAATCATAATGGATGTGTTGGGAGAGCCCTTCCATCTATCCCCCAACTCCGCTCTCTTTAATCTTCCCCCACACGGCTATAACAAATACACCTGTAAATTGATTAAAATAATTTGTGGAGTAACAAGGACCATTATAGCAAAAACATGGAAGGGTTCCACTATCACGAGTTCGGAAATAATCGAAAGAGTCTGGTGGATGCATGACAACGAACTCACGGCTCATATAGCAAATAATGATATGAACACATGGAACAAAACATGGGATATATGGATATTGAGAACGCAAAGATGATCGGAACCTAAGCGGTTGTGCGGAAGGAGGTGTGGGGGGTCAGTGGACGAGGCCGGAGGCCAAATACACAGGTGCGCATGTCTGTTGGGAAAACGCAGAGCGGAGCGGTGATACGGGGCAACATGGAGACGAGCACGATATGTATATAGGATCTCTAATCCTAGTAAACAGACAGTCTATGATTTCTAGGAAAAGAGTTGACTGGAGTTAACTTTAGACTCAAATACATCTGTTTATATGTCTGTTCAATTCCATAATATAAGATGATTATATGGTGATATAAAAGGGTTTATATTTATTTGCATTTTTTTTTTCTTTCTTTTATGCTTTAACTCTGACAGATATAAGAATGGTATCATACATATATAAATATTATTTTATTTTGTATTTTTATAAAAGCACGATTATATATGTAAATTGCAAAATTCAGAAAACAAATAAAAAATTATTGAACCAAAAAAATGGTGCTAATTATGCCCCAACCAATCAGATGTTATCTTTTAAATGTTAAATAACATCTGATTGGTTGGGGCAAAATTAGCACCATTTTAAACGATAAGAACTTTTATTGAATCTCCCTGAATGTTTGGCCCTTTGGCCTTTGTCAGACTGAAGGCTGGAAGTACTTTCATGGAGATTCAATATCCCTAAAATAAGTCTAAAACCAATGCAACCCCATGTAATATAGGGTTAGCATGGCACTATTTCTAGTAATAACGCATCAATCATCATACAATACCAAGTAATTTAATTTTACACTACATTGTAGTACAAAACTTACAGGGTTGTTCAATAAAAGGTCTTATCATTTAAAATGGTGCTAATTTTGCCCCAACCAATCAGATGTTAGCTTTCAAATTTTAAATAAGATCTGATTGGTTGGGGCAAAATTAGCACCATTTTAAACGATAAGACCTTTTATTGAATCTCCCTTTTAATGTGGTACTGTATTAGGATTTAGGAATCGAGGAACATGTCCCCTTGCCAGGATCCCCCAATGCTATAATGGACGTAATCGCATATTGCATCTTGGGATCACGGAGGTAAGTTCAAGGTAAGATGGCTGGAGGGCTGGCTGTAACACTGGGAGATTTGTGCACTGGAGGGCTGTCTGTAACACTGGGTGATTTGTGCACTGGAGGGCTGGCTGTAACACTGGGTGATTAGTGAACTGGAGGGCTGGCTGTAACACTGGGTGATTAGTGAATTGGAGGGCTGTCTGTAACACTGGATGATTTGTGAACTGGAGGGCTGGCTGTAACACTGGGTGATTAGTGAATTGGAGGGCTGGCTGTAACACTGGATGATTTGTGAACTGGAGGGCTGGCTGTAACACTGGGTGATTTGTGGACTGGGGGGCTGTAACACTGGGTGATTTGTGGACTGGAGGGCTGGCTGTAACAATGAGTGATGGGGGTCCCGATTTCAGCATTGATATGGGTGTTGTCTATATAAACAGCTTGTGAAGGTTCTCTTCATCCAGGTCATGGTATATCTGTTGTATCAATTAGATCAACTGGACTTGAAGTTTAATTCTTGAAGACGTTTCGCTAGTCATCCACTGGCTTTCTCAATTCAGAATGACGTGTACAAAAATCTGTGGCAATTATGTACCCTGGAAAAATCCCAATTAGCATATCACAGCCAGGTGTTAAGGGTGTGATTGGATAGTGGCTAAGAGTTGTTATAGGAATGCCCAGAGTAAGGTGTTAAAACAGCCTGTTTGCCATGTACAATGCTGTTTTAACACCTTACTCTGGGCATTCCTATAACACCTCTTAGCCACTATCCAATCACTATCTTAAATTTGTAAATGTACATACCACATAATCTACGACCGCCCGTAGATTTCACTATGGTAGTTTATTAGGGCTAGGCCACACTAACACGTTTTGTGTGCGTTTGCTTGCACGTTTTGCGCTCGCAATTTTCACTAAAATGGAAATTGCGGGAACATGTAATTCCCACGATTTCCGATGCACAACGATTGCGCGTCTGTTTGAGTTTTGATAATGCACGCATTCACCATTTTTGGTGCATTAACGCATGTGTTTCATAACGGAAAACGGCAAAATCACATGCCAAAACGCATGCACAAATGCAAAACGCACGAGAATCACATTTGGTGTGTTGTAGTGTGGCATTAGCCTTACATGGTATACTAATGCCGGGTGTACAGTTAATGAAAACCCATGGTATCGCAAGTTTTTAAACACTTACAAAATATATGTAGGTGAAACATACAAAGACACAGGTCTGTAGCTGTGAATAACGCAGGTTTATAGCCAAACATGCGTGTTGCATGTTTCTGACCCACTTGTCCTAGCTCAAGTGCTTGAGTGGGTCTGACATGTAACACGCATGTTTGCAATAAACTTGCAATATTTACGCTACAGACCTGTGTCTTTGTGTGTTTCACCTGCAATTATTGTTTATATATGGGATTTGGTGGAGTGAAAGCCGTAGGTGAGACAGATATTATTTCAGATCCGGACACACTAGATACCCAACCTATATCAATCACAATACCCAGACCTATATCTGGGTATCTAGTGTATCTATATCTCACAGTGAAAAACCCTTTCCAAAGCCTCAACCTTTTTTCTTCAAGTCTTAAGGGATGTCCATGTGTCCTCTGACATGTTCTATTGGTGAACAATGCCCCAGATAGTTATTGTATGCCCCGTTAAGGTATTTATACCACAGTAATCATATCCCCCCTTTTCTCCAGCGTACTAATTTTAACTTTTCCAGTCTCTCTTCATATTCAAGTTCCCCCAATTCCCTTATTAATTTAGTTGCCCTTCTCTGAACCCTTTCCATTTCAAAGATGTCCTTTTTGTACACAGGATTCCAAAATTGCACTGCGTATTCCAAATGAGCCTTACCAATGCTTTGTAAAAGGGAGAATACATTTTCCTCCCTGAATCCATACCTCTCTTTATACAAGACAATACCATGCTGGCTCTGGCTGTTGCCACCTGGCATTGCTTGCTACCTTTAAGTTTCTTATCCACCAAAACTCCAAATCCCTTTCCAACAGGGATTCACTTAACACAGAGCCATTTATAGTATAAGCACGCAAGGATTTTTAAGTCCAAAATCATCACCTAACATTTCAACATTGAATCTCATCTGCCACTTAGCAACCCAATGTGACAACCTATCTAGATCCCTCTGCAATTATTGCACATCCTCTGAAGTTTTTAATGGTCGACAAAATTTTTGTCGTCAGCAAACACAGAAACCTTGCTGACAATACCCACTTCCAAATCATTAATAATAGATTAATAGAAGCGGCCCCAACACAGAACCGGGGCCCCCCACTTAGCACTTTAGTTCTTAGGATGAAGCCCCATTAACAACTACTCTCTGCATCCTATTCATTAACCAATTTTCTATCCATGTACAAATGTGACTCCCCAGACCAACAGACCTTAGCTTATACATTAGTCGCCTGGGGGACTGTATCAAAAGCCTTTGCAAATTCCAAGTAAACTACATCTACGCTATACCAGAGTCTAAATTTCTACTTACTTCCTCATAAAGCCAAGCAAGTTAGTTTGACAAATCTATTCCTCCTAAATCCATGCTGGTTACTACTTATAATGTCAGTCCTTGAAACATAGTCTAGAACATGTTCCCTTATTAAACTTTCCAGGATCTTCCCCACCACTGAATGTAAACTTACAGGCCTGTAATTACCCGGCTGTGAACGACTACCCTTTTTGAATATTGGAATAACATCACCTTTTTCCAATCCAGAGGCACAA